>MU264277.1:12500-29564 GCA_020310875.1 Ceratopteris richardii
AAGTATGATGTCATCAACATAAACACATAGGTATATTACCTCTGAAGTACTCCTCTTGATGAATAGAGAAGTGTCTGCCTTGCCTCATGACAAAACCTTGGTCTTGAAGGTATGTGGTTAACCTGTGATTCCATGCCCTAGGTGCCCGCTTTAATCCATAAAGAGCCTTATTCAATTTGCATACATATGTTACCTTATTAGGGTCCTCATAGCTAGGAGGCTGTGACATATATACCTCCTCTGAAATCCATCCATTCAAGAAAGCATTTTTGACATCCAATTGGTACACGTTCCAATTTTTTGATGCAGCCACACTTACCAACACTTGATGGTTAGCATCTTGGCCACAGGTGAGAATGTCTCTTCATAATCAATGCCTTGGGTTTGTGCAAAACCCTTGGCTACCAATCTGGCTTTATACATGTTAATTGACCCATCAGAATTTCTTTTAAGTTTATAGATCCATCTAGATTCTATTACCTTCATGGATTCCTTCTTTCGTACTAGCTCCCATGTGTCACTTTCCTTGAGTGCTTCAATCTCCTCATCTATAGCTTCTTTCCGTTCTATCTTGATTATGGCTTCTTATGATCTTGGTTCTTCAATTGGCAAATCTTTGGCAAGATAAACAGAGTGTTTAGTAATAAGAGATGTATCATACCCATATCTGATAGGTTTTTTGCTCTCTCTTTATGATCTTCTGATTGACTGATTTGAAGATTCAGGTATGTCTTCAAGCTTCTTAATTTTGACTTTGCCCTTGGACTTCCATGCCTTGAACTCTTCAAGATTGATAATGTCTTCATCATCTGAATTTGAGTCTCCATTCTGAGTAGGTTCCTCCTTAGCAAGACTTGGAAACTCCTCTTCCAAGTCATAGGGTAGTTTGAACTTCCTGCATTCATTCTCATACCAAGAATCATTTTCATCAAAGACAACATCTCTACTAACCATGAATCCCTTATTGGAAGGGTTGTAAAACCTGTACCCTTTTTTATTTAGATCATATCCAATAAAGATGCACTTCTCGGCCTTAGGGTCTAGCTTACCTCTTATCTGAGAAGGAATGTGTACATATGCTACACATCCAAATATCCTGCAATGGTCAAGTGAGGGTCTCTTACCATGCCATGCTCATAGGGTGTCATCCCATCAAGGGACTTAAATGGTAACATGTTTATGAGATAAGTGGTAGTAGAAACACTCTCTGCCCATAGATAGTTAGGTAACTTTTTTTCATTCAACATTGACCTAGTTGTTTCAACAATCAACCTATTTCTTCTCTCAGCTACCCCATTCTGTTCAGGAGTATACCGTGTGGTGGTTTTCCTCTTAATGCCTCTATCCTGTAAGAAGTCTTCAAACTCATTGGAGAAGTACTCACCTCCTCCATCTGACCTTAGTCTCTTCAAATTCTTTCCTATCTGATTCTCAACAAGTGCAAGATATTTTTTAAACCAATTAAACACTTCATCCTTGTGCTTCATGAAGTACAATACAGTCCACCTGCTATAATCATCAATAAAAGATACATAGTACCTTGATCCTGAGATTGAGGGGTCTTTGCTAGGTCCCCATACATCTGTGTGGAGAAGTTCTAGATAGTCCTCATGCATGTCGCCTTTCCTTGAGAAGGGTAACCTATGAGACTTCCCAAGTTGACAAGCACTACATTTATATATCATGTGTTGTTTGGAAACATTGGGTATTCCAATTACACATTGATCCCTACATATCTGCTTCAAGGTTCTTTCTCCTACATGCCCTTATCTTTTGTGCCAAATCTCAAGTTCTGAAAGTGTTTGATCTTTATAACTGTATAGTGCAATGTTCTTTGTGTCTTCTAGCTCAAAAGTAAAAAGTCTACCTGATTTTTCTCCTTTTTCTATCTCTTGAACCCATGCCTTGGATCCTCCACAAATGCTCCAAATTGGTTGAATCTAACCTGCAAACCTTTTGGTAATGGTTGGTACATAGAGTACCCTACTCAACAAGTTCTGATTTCCATCACAAGTCTTAACATTTCCAACTTTAACTACTGTTGGAAAAAAATGTGCAATTGGTCCAAGACCTTACAACATATAAAGCTTTTATACTCCCTGAAGCTGACGGCCATGTAAGAGAATGTGTAACTGTCAAACTCAAATTTTCTACACATTAGAGCCTTGGCGGCGTGGATAGGTCGTTATCCTCCCAAATCTTCCACCAGGGATCAAATCCCATCGCCGACAGGGCGTGGCAAATAGCAGATTTTAGCGTTTGCTTTTGGCTAAAATTGACGGACGAGCGCGAACGCAATCCGTTGTGTTTTTAGATTCATTACGATCGTATTGATCGTATGCTTTATTAGAAGGGATCGTAGAATCGTTTGCTTTATTTTGCTTTATTTGAAAGCTTTTCAAGGTGAGAACATCCTATATAAGAATAAGCATGGGTCACTTCTTTGCATCCTTCACCTACTATTCAACACAAGCTTGGAGCTTGGACCTCAGTAGAGGTGGTGTTTCTTCTAGCACATGGGGCAGCCATGGTGCTAACTTGAAGCATGTTGAAGAGCAGCTATGGAGTTCTTCTTAATGATTCTTCTTGGAGAAGATGAAGGGTGTGCTCACACTCTAGCTCATGGAGAGGAGGTTATCTCTTGTTCATGGCAAGAAGACTTGGTCATTAGCAGCTTGATGGTGAGGATCGGTCATCTACATGGTGTATTTGAAGATTATCTTCTACAAGAAGATATCAGGTTGAAGATTGTCTTCTACAAGAAGATGTCGGGGTACTTAAAAGACATTGGATGGTGTTTAACATAAGATTTACATCTTATGTTAAGTATTCAGGTACATATTCTCTTTATGCACACAGGAACTACTTGAATTTTATGGAGGCAGTGGCGTTCATATCAGGAGGAGTCCTATTCGGCATAGCTACAAGAGAAACAATACGTATATGCTTTATGCATATTTCAATGAGGTGTTTGAGAAGGTGTGTTCACATGAGTTTGAGGATTTCCTGCAGCAAACTTGTTAGCATTCCTTGCTACTTTATAAGTATGTGATCTTTTCACACACGTATCTAACTTAGGGTCTTCCATAGCCTAAGTTCAGATGAGGGTTTGTTGACTATCAGTTTCACACTGATCCTTTCCTCTATCAATCACTCATATTCACTCTTCTATAACCTTTAAGGTCACACACCTCATGTATATTCAGATTACTGCCCATACATCTGAATATGTTTGTTACATTGTACATTCACTCATTCATCTATTTCTCATCACATAGAGTGGTTGAGAGTTTTGCTCCCACATTGTACATTGAACATTGGTATATATGATACTATGAGTAAGCGATGGCTTACGTAACACCTTACACATGTTGTCTATTCTTTCTCTATCTTTGTCTCATCATTTGTATGATTAAGTTGTGGTATGTTCATGTTTTGTCAATATGGAGGATTGCTGGAATTAATGTTGTACATGATTGGAACTATGGAACCATGGACCTGTGACATGAGCCTAAGGGCCTACCTCACTTCCAACAACTACTGAGTGCTTGGTGTCATCACATGTTTGTACTGATGTTTATCTTTTGGTTCCTCAAGATCAAAGAGTAGAGCCACATTGCCAGCCACATGATTTGAGCATCCTGAATCAATGTAGAATAGGTGGTTATCATTTGTACTTGGTTTGAAGTCATGTTCATGGTCAGAAGAGAATCATCTTGCTCTTCTGTATAGTTGTTGTAGTCCTTTCTGGTTTTGAATCCTCCTTGGTAGTTTCCATTGTAGTTGTTGTTATAATTGTTGTTGTAGTTGTTGTTGTAGCCTTGGTGATGGTTAAATCTACCTCTTGACCGTGAGTATCCACCCTCTTGATATCCTCTTCCTCTGTGATTCTTGTAGTTCCTGAAACACTCATCTGTAGTATGATTTGATAAACCACAAATGTTGCATGGTGAGGAGTTATAGGATCTCCCCCTACCCTTGTTTACCTCCTCTGCCCCCTTCCTCTTGATGATCTACCTCTCCCTGCATAGTTGGCTTGGGAGGTAGTGCCTTCATCTTCTCCTTTCTTGTTCTTGCCTTTATCTTTAGCTTTACCTTTATCTGTGTATAGGGCAGAAGAACTATTACCTTGGATGTATCTCCATTCTTGTTGAGCTTGGCTTCATGAGTGAATAATTGTCCCATGAGAGTGGTAAGGTCTGGAATCTGCATGTCCATGTAAAGATCCGTGGCAGTAGTGAAGCTTTCCCATTTGTCATCAGCTTTGATCCCATTGATCACTTGCCTTACAATCTGCTCTTCTTCAATCTCTTCTCCTATGCTTGCTAACTCATCTGCCTACATCTTTAATCTTGGTCACAAACTTTGAAATAGCTTGTTTAGGTTGCATCGTTAATGTGGTGAATTCAATCCACAACTGGTTTTTTCTAGCCCTTGTGTTGGAAGAGAAATAAGATGACAAGGTTTCCCAAGTCTCTTGGGATGTCTTACAATTTCTAATATGTGGCAAAAGAAAATCAGAGATGGAGTTGAGTAAATAAGACCTTGCTAATGCATCCTTAGCACACCATGTGTTGAGCTTCTCATCTTCTTCCTTTGTTGGCAATCCTCTTGTTTTGGATGACGGCAATTCCTCATCTCCTGAGATGTATCCATAGAGACTCCTTCCTTGTAGGTATGTCTTCATTCTTAGAGACCATGCTTGATAGTTGTTCTTGTCCAATTTATCAATAAATGAAGGAAAACCATCTCCCATTTTACCTTAACTTGCTCTGATACCATTGTTGGGAATGATGGATGGACACCTCCAAGAGAATGAGTAGGTACTACCAAACCCTGCTTTGTACTAGCCCTTTGATGCTTCAGAGTTGATAAGTGGACCTCCTCCGCTTTCCAATGACACCATAAAATGGTCTATCTACTTTGGAAATGATGTGTGTAAATATTGAATAAAAAAAGATAACTTTGGACTTCAAGATCTCAAGAAAAACTTCTATTTTTGTCTTAACACCTGCTGGATCTTTTGCTCAATATGACCAGCACAGTATGAATTGGAAAAATTCCGTTTAGGGATATCTAATTAGCTTAGCAAGCTAACTATTCCACGTGGAAGATATAAAAAGATTAACTATCTTCAGAGAAATCAATTTAGCAAGTAAACCTTTACCCTCGATTTTTTAGGATTGTTGGAGACTTTGACCAATGATCACCTCGATGAGATTTTCTCTGAAATAGCTGAATAGAATCTCTTCAAATTTTGATTAGGATGTAGATAACTTTGAGCTGGTTCCACCAAGCTATAGATTTTTTGAATTTGGTGGAGAACAATGACTGAGATATGCTCTCCACAAGTTGACAGACTTTCAAGTACTATGACAGAGAACTCAGAAATTAACAATGTAGATATATGTATTAATGAACACACGTATACAATACCATTGGCATGAAGATCATTGCCTAATGGTGTAGATAGGTGTGGGCTAGAGTGTAGACCTCACACACACTCAGAATTGACAAGGATGAGCTCGGGAATGATGAGTCTTACCCGTGACTTTTTTATGATCACTTTTATAGTGATTGAGTAAAAATTTGAATTCGAATTCAAACTTTTGGCTCTCTTTAATCAAGCTCCTGTATCCTAGGAGATATTCCATCAATCAAAGCTACCTTTTTCCATGAATTTCTTTTGGTAGGTTTTTACAAAGATTCCAAAAGTCAAAAATGACTTTTACAAAAAAGTAAAGTGGTAATTAACCACTAGCTTTGTTCCTATGCTTCTCCACATGTGTAGGGTCTTCAAGGTATCCTTCAAGCCAAATGTGTAGGCTTGTGAATTGCACCAACACTCATTATATATGGGAGTGCGAGATTATTACAATAGTTTTCTTAGACACCTCATTCCTAGTTAGGAATGATTTGATCATAGCAATGATGAGATGGTGATCATGGATAAAGCAAGTTTTCATCCACTTGAAACATCTTGCATGTTATTATTAAGAAGGTGGTGGTAGTTCCACTAGTTGCTATACTTTCTTAGCACGTGTTCACCTAGCATGATGGACTCTGGTTCCAGAGAGTGGATTAGGATTTATTTTGTATGAGAGATATTTTGATCCATAGTTTGGATTATTACATATGATAGATTGAGATTTGGATCCATAGTTTGGATGTGACTGATTGAAGATCTTAGTCCATAGTTTGGAATGTGCGAGAATGATATTTTGCTCCATAGTTTGGATCATTGACATATTGATATCTTGGTCCATAGTCTGGATCGTTGATAGATTATCATCTTGGATTCAACAGTTTGGATCATGATGAGATTTTCTTTAGTTTTATTTCATTACGGTGAGTAAATCAAGCAGATTTACTTGAGTTTAGAGATAAAACACTATGTGGAAATATTTTCATTTCTTTTTTAGTATTTCTTCCACAAAGAGTTGGGAAATAAGTCACATTGATTCGAATGAGCAATAGTATTTTTTTCATTACTCTAGGGAGTAAGTGATTTTTTTCATGATTATACCATATGAAAAGTTATTCAATGGGTATTTCAAGGAGACAAGGGCAAGCTGCCGAGTCTCTATAGGTGACGAGCCGTCACAAGTTAGTGGTCAAGGTCTAGGCATAGGGAGTCCGAGGGATATTCCGAGTACTTATGTTGCACACATATGGGACTCATTGGGCCTCAGAGGGATTCCTACAGTATGCCCAAGGCAAGGACTAATATTGATTGGGTGGAAATGCTAGATATAAAGCACAGTGATTAGTTGTCTACTTTTTGAGCATCTAGTATTTCACACACCTACCACACTCTACTCTTATTATTTGGAATCACAGATTTTGATTCCCAGCTTACAGCTCCTTCTATATCATTGAGGACAATGGATCTTTAGAAGGGGGAGAGAGAGTGTTATATTCCAGAGATGTACATGCTTGGAGGAACGAGATGTTCCTTGGTTGGGGGATAGCCAAGGCCAAAAGCCAGAGAGTTCATACGAGGTGCCTATTCATGATGGGTCAAATGAGTAGAGGGACCTTAGAGAGAACTCTAGATGGTGACTAGGCAAGGGCTATAAATAGGATGGGAGGTGAGTCCCAGGCATGTCATTCTCCACTTCCTCACAGATAGATAGATAGATAGATAGATAGATAGATAGATAGATAGATGCATAGATAAATAGATAGATAGATAGATAGATAGATACATAGATAGATAGATACATAGATACATAGATACATAGATAGATACTAGATAGATAGATAGATAGATAGATAGATAGATAGATAGATAGATAGATAGATAGATAGATAGATAGATAGATAGATAGATAGATAGATAGATAGATAGATAGATAGATAGATAGATAGATAGAAGATAGATAGATAGATAGATAGATAGATAGATAGATAGATAGATAGATAGATAGATAGATAGATAGATAGATAGATAGATAGATAGATAGATAGATAGATAGATAGATAGATAGATAGATAGATAGATAGATAGATAGATAGAAGATAGATAGATAGATAGATAGATAGATAGTAGATAGATAGATAGATAGATAGATAGATTAGATAGATAGATAGATAGATAGATAGATAGATAGATAGATAGATAGATGATAGATAGATAGATAGATAGATAGATAGATAGATAATAGATAGATAGATAGATAGATAGATAGATAGATAGATATAGATAGATATCGATAGATAGATAGATAGATAGATAGATAGATAGATAGATAGATAGATAGATGATGGGATGGATTGTAGGATGGATGGATGGATGGATGGATGGATGGATGGATGGATGGATGGATGGATGGATGGATGGATGGATGGATGGATGGATGGATGGATGGATGGATAGATAGATAGATAGATAGATAGATAGATAGATAGATAGATATAGATAGATAGTGGTTGAGTGTTCAAGATACTGAACGTGGGTGGAACAAGGTTCAAGATACTAAGGTCGAGAAGAAGGTTCAAGACACCAAGGTTGCGAAAAGTTTCAAGAAACTATGGGAGGTTGAGGACATCAATTCACGGGTACGAAGGGAGTTCAGGAATGGATCACCGAGGCTAGAGGGATACATGAGTAGATCATTGAGGACAATGATCAACTAAGGGGGGAAGAAGTAATAAAGTGATAGAAAGGAGATGGTTGAACCACACACTTGACAGATAGGAGATGGTTGAACTACACCCTAAGAGAGAGGATTATGAAGTAATCCTCAAGCAATGGCTTTTGGGGCAAGTGGTTAGCCCATCACATTCCTAACCAAGAGGTTGGGATTTCAATTCCTTACAGTAAGCTGACAGAATCTCCTCCGATAATCATCAAGATATAGACCGCAACTCCTCCAAGAGTGTATGCCAACACTCCCTCCAAGATGGCCTCCAAGATCTTCTCCAAGATCTTGACCACCTCCTCCCTTAGCATTGAGCACTTGAGAGATCCTTGATTAGATATCCATGAAGTGATCAAGCCCTTCTTTTTATACTTTTGATGTAGCCATGAAAAACAAACACAAAAGCTACAATCATATTTTCAAAAAACATTCAATAGTAATTTTTAATGATTGGTTTTATTTAACATAAGTTTTTCTTTTTGTTGTGATTCTTTACGTCAGTTTTTATTTTATTTATCTTCTCTTTTGTTTGCTTTAATTTTTTTAGCTTTTGAACTAAGTGGTTTCACACTTAGTTTTTAAGTTCACATGGAACAACTAAGCATGGGTTTCACATATGTGCTAACACATATAATATGATGAACAAGTGATATGTTGACTTGACAATTGGACATTGACTCCAACAATCCCCCCTTCAATGTCATAATGGTACAAGGTTCAATGACCTGCAAAACTTCTGATGTTTGCAAATATCTCTTAACTGATTTCCACTAATCTTAAGCTAACTGTGTATGAACCTGTATATTTGAGAAACTACAAACTGAATGTTTGGACATGTATTACACAGATATATCAAGCAACCAAGTACTTGACTATATAATGTAGCATCAAATGGTTCTGAATCTGCTACTGACTGTATTGACATGTTGACATCCAAGGTCTCTACATAGGCTTAGAATTTGTCATCTCAAACCTTTCCAATAATTCTCAATGTATTCTTTGTGTCATGTAGATACACTCATCTTTGTACGTAAACTCAATACTGGGACTTATGATAATCATATCATTTTGTAGTGCATCTTGAACATTGTCTGGTTCATTCTCAAGTGAAGTAAGAGCTAAAACATTATGAATCTCAAAATGTTTTGCATAATTTACTTGGTCTCCTTGTTGTCTCTTGGACTGACTTCTGGTTTCTTCCAATGTATTCCTTTATACCACTATCCTTTGAAGTTTGATATAACCACTTTGGTGTATTGCTGAAAAGTGGCATCAAGCTTACCACAATCCTTCTTTTCAATGTGAACATAAGCTGGGGGAACCAAAAAACTTTGAAGTAACTCACATTGGCGTTCTTCCCATAATAAGCTTCATAAGGTGTAAGAGCATTTAAAGCTTTCCTGGAAAGACCTATTCAAAATGTGATTATTTGTATGTACAACATCAAATCAAAACTTGGGAGAAAGCCTTTTGGATGACATCATACTACGCATCATCTCAAAAAAGTATCCTATCTTTCTCTCTGCAACACTATCCTGTTGTTATGTGTAAGCAATAGTGAGTTAATGAGAGATACCTTTGTCTTCGAGAAAAGGACTTGTCTTTTGACATGTACTCTCTTCCTCTATCACTTCTCAAAATCTAGATCTTGACTGAATTTCATTTTCAACCATAGCTAAGAACTTCTTGAAAGTAGGAAAAACCTCTGACTTCACTTTAAGATTGTAAATACATGAATATCTTGAGAAATCATCAATGAACATAACAAAGTACTTGTAACCTTGAGTAGAATCTGTTCTCATCGGGCTAAGAACTTCTTGAAAGTAGGAAAAAACCTCTAACTTCACTTTAAGACCATAAATCATGAATATCTTGAGAAATCATCAATGAACATAACAAAGTACCTATAACCTTGAATAGAATCTGTTCACATCGGACCCATTCACATCTGAATGTATGATCTGCAACTTTCTTGTGGCCATGATAACCATGTTTCTTGAAAGGTAGTTTGTGAAGCTTTCCTTCAGGACATCCTTCACATGATTTTGCATCATGTGGTAAAGCAAAGTAGGCAAACTCTCCACCATACCTTGATCTTTGATATGCTTAAGAGTTGTGTAACTGATATGACCAAATCTAGCATGCCCATATACTTCATGTTCTCCTTAGGTGTAGTAGACTTAGCAACATTAGCATGACTTATTTTTGACAATACAAACATGTCACTTCTGTTTTTTCACCTGAAGTAGGACAATGCTCCTCATTAGGGGAGAGGATATGACATGAATCTTTCTTAATTTATAACCATCTGACAAGAAAGTCGAGATAGAGAGAAAATTCTTCTTTATTTTTTGGAACATAAAGAACATTTGAAATTGTGAAATTTCCACCTACTCTGGACTTAAGGTTCACTTCTCCAACACCAACAACATCCAAATCATGAACATTTGCAATGGTCACTCTTCTACCCGAAGAGTTTGAAAGGGAAGAAAATACCTTTCTGCAACCTGTCATATGCTTAGTAGCTATAGAATAAAAAATCCAAGGATTATCTGAGATTGCATTAACGTTGCCTGATCAAAAGCTATCTCTTCAATAGTGTCACATGCATATGAATCTACCTTTGAAGATTTAGGTTTTGGATTATCTTCTACCTCGCTTCTTATAGTAATGGCATACTCCTTTCCTTTGAATCAGATGTAGTCGAAGATTTTTCTTTGGGTGTAGAGGAAGCATTAGGGGTAGAATAGGAAAACTTAGGGTTAGAAGACTTACTTTCCTTCTTGAATTGTTGAATCTTCTACTCCTTCTTTGTCTTCTTCTTCTTGTTTCCCTTTGACAATGATAACAGCTTCATCATTCCCTTCCATACCTTTTTATTGATCTTCATCTTGAAGTAATAGGAACTATAGCTCTTCAAATGAAAGTTCTCTATCTCTTGTAGAGAGATATAAAGAAGTAACAAAGCACGGTATGTAGATGGAAGTGAGTTTAGAAGTGTGTTTACCATCTCTTCATCTGAAATGTTGACTCCAACATTCAGTAACTGATCTCGTAAATCTTTAAGCTTCAAATATGTGTTTGAACCGATTCCACCAACTTTCATAGTTGTGTTGGCTAGTTGTCTCCTTAGATGAGCTTTCCTAGCAGGGTTTCTACTTTGATAGAGATTCTCTAACTCCAACCAAGCCTGATGAGAGGTTCTGCAAGACCTGATTTGAGGTATAATATGCCTCTTGACTCCCATAGCAATATATGAAAGTGCTAGTGCATCCCTTGAATCCCATCTTGATTGTTCTTCTATAGGAAATAATTTGGTAGTAGTATGGACTCCTGATGATGAAAGAGTTTCTTCTTCTTCACTAACCTCCTGTTGAGCAGAAATAGGAACAGGGGTTCTTTTAGAAGATGAAGTAACATCTTCTCCGACTTGTCTTGGCCTTGGATAAGTGCCATTGACAATATTCCATAAGTCCTTTGATACTAACAGATTCATCATCATAAAACTCCACATTGCATAGTTAGACATGCCCTCAAGCGTGTCTTCATTCTCAAGTCTATAGTCACTCATCTTGTTAAGGGTGTATTTTGTTGGTGCATGCCAATCATCAATTGAAGGTTATGAAGAAATGAAGTCAAGAAATTAAGAAGAGAACAAATTCAGAAGTTTGAAGGAAGGACATACTCAGAAATTCAAAGCTATGTACACATATGTACATTAGTTCAGATATAGGTGACACACACTTTTGATTAGTCATAACTTTGTACATATTTGCCTAAAAATGTTTTGGAAAAAGTCGGGGCATGTTAGAATAGAGATAGAAAGAGAGAAATCAGATGTAGAAAGTGTCATTGGACACATGAAAAGTTAGTTGAGTTACTTTCTCAAGTAGTTGTAACTTTTCTGAGTAATCAATGGAAAACTTTGCGCCCGATGTTTTGGTGTCTACTACTTCTGTAGTTAATCTTTTGAGAATCCTTTTGAACATACCTAAGTCCATAGTTAATCAATCTATGGCTAGAATTTGAGAGTCTAATGTCATCAGGTTAAGAGAATTTTGCATAGGAATATTCATATGTGATGATGTTCTGAGAGTCGACAAAACTGGCGCAGATTTCATGTTCAAGAGAACATGAACATTGCTCAGTGCATGGTGTAAAGTTTTACACAAGTAAGGGCTCAAACTCTAAGTTGGAAGGTAAGCCATCTATGGCTAAAAGATCTTAATCAAACGGGTTTCGACATTGGGAGAACTATAGCTAAGAAGTTATAGTGTGTCAAAGTCGCTACTATAGAGAAGGTGTTTTTACCCATAGTAAATTGTTTGTATGATTTTCTCAGAGTATACTGAATCATTGCAGAGATTTAAGTTGGAGAAGATGCGCAACCTTAAGGCAAAGCATTGTGCAAAGTTTTATTAGTCAATGAGTGATTAATTTGCAGCAGACTTTTCAGAGAAGTGATTTCTTCACAATCAATCAATTTCTTGGTAATGTGACAGTGGATTTCCAAAACAATGTGGAGTCTAAAGTTATTCTTGGTCTAGAGGTGATCTAATACCAAGGATAGCTTGTTCTTTTGGAGATTAACACTCTCCATCAGTGGTATCAGAGCAGGTTGGGTCAAAATTAAGGAAAGGAAGACTCTGACTGTTGCAGATATACAAATTCTACATCTTGAAGGTTCAGAAGGATAAAGTGTTGAAGAAAGATTGAAGGGAGACACGCAAAGATTATCAAAAGGATCAGAAGAAGCAACACTCGAAGTTAAGGTACATTTATTTCTTGTAAAGTCTAAAGCTTTGAGACTACAGGTGAAGCAAGGATGGGAGATAGTCTCCAAATTGAAAAGTTGGATAGAGAGAACTATCCAGCTTAGTCTATGAGAATGGAAGCTCATCTGATGAGCAAAGATTTGATAGCATATATTACAGGTGAAGAAGAGAAGCCTCAGTTCATAGATCCTAGTGTTCCAACTAGGGAAGAATTGTCAGATCTAAAGAATTGGATGAAGAAGGATGCTCAAGCAAGGAGCATAATCTACATGGCAGTCAATGACTATTTGCTTCCTCACATTAGAGGACTTGAAAGTGCAAGTGACATTTGGAATGCTTTGGAAGAGTATTTCCAAAACACAACCAAATCAAGGAAGGCTTCACTATGGGCAGAATTTACTACTTTCAAGAAGAAGGCATCACAATCAATCTCTGATTATGTGACAAAGATGAAGGACATTGCAGATTCTTTAGGTGTAGTGGATGAAAATATTGAAGAAGATAAATTGGTAAGACAAATTCTCACAGGGCTAAGAGGAGATGAGAAGTGGAAGCCCTTTATTTTGTCTACAGAACTTTCATTAGATCACTTTACTCCTGATTTGAATCAATTGTTAGGTCATATGCTAACTTTTGAGAATGATGTCAAAGGAGATGTTGATAAGAGTGCAGGTCATGCAATGTACTCTAAAGACAAGAAGAAAGCTAACAAAGGAAAGCAACAATCAGGTGAAGAAGAAGGTACTTCAAACCAAGCAAATTTCATAAGAGGAAAAGGAAATGGAAGAAGTAGAGGAAGAGGCAGAAACAACAAAGATAATGCAAGAGCTTGTTGGATATGTGGTAAGACCAATCATCTATCTCATGATTGTTGGCACAATAATCAGAACAATGGTAATTATCAGAACTTTAATCAAAGACCAAGAGGTGGTAGATTTCAGAGAGAAAACTTCAGAGGTAGAGGTGGTAGGAATTCTTTTGGAAGAGGTGGAGGAAGAAGCCTCCAAAATCAATCCTACAATAACACCTATTACAACTATGCATCAGATCAGAAGGAGGATTCGACTCTCATTATGAATGCAACATATGAAACCTCACATGAGGACATGAGAGTGTTCTATATTGATTCAGGATGTAGTAATCATTTAAGTGGGAATATTGCTTTGATGACTGATCTAGATCATAATGCAATTAACCATACAGTTCAGACAGGTGATAATACAAAGCATAAGGTAAAGTCAATTGGTTCAGTCAAGGCTAAAGATGGGAGCACTCTTCTGAGTAAGGTTCTTTATGTTCCCACAATTCCAAAGAATTTGATCAGTGTAGGTCAAATTGTGGAAAAAGGATATGAGGTAAGGTTCACCAATGATGGAGTCTATGTTGAAGACCCTAGTCAAGGGTATAAACAGGTTGTTACAGGAAAGGCGTCCAGAGAAAGTTTTTGCAAATTCTTTCCAATTTAACAATCTCTTGGTCCTTCGATCTCCAACAAGAGAGAAAGTAAATCGTCGAAGAAAGAAGGAATGTGCTCACTACCATAGCTTGCCACTCTATGTTGATGTGCTTACCTTTCTAATAAGCCAACTTGTTATCAAGTTTAGAAAGAGCCGAGGTCCACCATTGACCCATCAAAACATTGAAGTCCATCAGAATACCTAATAAGTAGCAAATTTGGCCCTTGGCGATCAATTGATAGCCATGGCAAACCAAAATTTGAGGTGGATGCCCAATAACACCCTTGAAAGCGATTTTAGAGTGGTTTATTTTGGAACTTCATGCCTTACAAAATGTATTTTTACAACACTAAAAGGTATCAATGCTAGTCGGATCATTATGCACAAAGGCATTCGTGTCATCGGCAAAGAGTCTCATTATCATATGGCCTTGATTTATCAAAAGAAAGAGGCCTTGAATAAGACTTAAACATGTGTGATGTTTAACAAGGTAGGTAAGACCATCGGCAACGAATGCAAAGAGAAGAGGAGCCAAGGGGCATCTTTTTGTGATAGAATATTTTGAGCGAATATCTTGAGAAAGATGGCCATTGATGTTTATCTGCATTGATGCATTTCCCAAAAATGTTGAGATCAACTTGATGAATTTCTAGTTGCAGCCTAGGTTTTTCAGAGATTGGAGAATGAAGTCCCACTCAAGTGTGTCATAATCTTAATCGAAGTAAACCTTAAGGAAGAGGAAATCTTTAGTGGACTCTTCAACAAAAACTAAATCTCCCCAAACATCACTGATGACCTCAAGGATGGACCTCCCCTTGATGAATCCTATTTTATCCTCCCTGATCTAGTTTCATAAGTGACAAGCAATTTGATTAGCTTTAACTTTAGCAAGGATCTTGTAACTTGTTTGTAATATTGTAATTAGATGCCAATTTTCAATCCTGTTTTCTCTTCCTTTTTCATGAATAAGCTTGACAACAACTTCATTGAGACATTAGGGTGGTGCATCAAAAGAAACGGCCTCTTGCTACATTAGACATAATGGAGTAGTCACCACGTGCTTGAAGGTCTTGAAAAACTCATTGGTGAGGCCATCCAGACCCGAGCTTTTGCCAAGAGGAAGTGAATCAATAACTTCAAGAATCTCAACATCGAAATTGGGAGCTTTAGGAAGAGGCTTCATATTTTGTGGAATTCTTTTGTTTCTAACTCTAGAGATGGTCTCCATGGAATCACGCCTATGAGGAGAAAGTGGCATGGAAACCCCAAAAGCTAGGTGAAGTGATTGACAATAGATTTACCATTTTCTTCATCATGAAAGGGATCGCTTCCTTGGATTATTTCTTCTTGAGGAGGCCGCACATCTCTTTAGTAGGTTTATCTACCGTTCACACCCAATAGAATTTTTCTTTGGATTTCTTCTTTGTATAACAACATGCTTTTGATTTTTGAGCCTTATCTAGTATTGAGAGTGGCCTACATTTTCTTCTTCCTCAACATGCATAGACTTCGATAAAGGTTTTCCCTTCTAGATCAATGAATTATTTGGAGATTCTTCTAAGTACTTACCAAGATGTGTTGTGTCTTCATGACTGCCATCCTCCAATAATTGGTCGACATGGGGTGCGCGACAAAGGCCTAGTTCCAGGCAATGGTAATCTCATGTTGGATGGAGGGAATGAGAAGGTTGTCGAATAAACATGAAACCAAGGGGCTTTCTTGAGATTGATGACTGGCTTGAAGGTAAGCACAATTGGTTAGTGATCAGAGACAAGAAGTTCCACAAATTGGGAGAGGGAAGGCAAGCCCCACTTATTGATTATATTCTATGCAATATAACTTCTGTCAAGTCTAGCTTTCCTCAAGTCAACTCTAGAATGGAGGTTTGACTAGGAGAAACCAACCTCTTCTTTGATCTCCACTAGACCAAGGTGGAGATTGACTTGATCCCAGAAGCTCCTCTCATGACTACCAATCACTCACCTCTATTCCGCCATCTATCAGAAAGATCCTACACCATGTTAAAGTCCCCACAAAGAACGACATTCAGGGGCAAAGAGTCTAATGAGTGCCAAGTGACAATTCTTTTTGAATTGATATTGGAGCATACATGGATACTACGATGAACTGTAGAGGACCCCCAAAGGAAGCATCAATCCATAGATGGTTGTGATCAGCTTGGGTATCCACAAGTCTAGCATACCAACTGCTATTAATGTTGATAGTCGAGCCAATGTTTCCTCTAGGTGTAGGGTGGAGAGCCAGACATGGGACAATGAAATACATTTCAGTCTCTTTTGAAGGTCCTCCCCATTGATTTTGATCTCTTGAAGATAGATGAAGTCTGGGCTTTTGCTTTTATCACCAATCCACTTTCCAATAATAGCTACTTTTGAGGGGTCAGACAAACCTCTAACGTTGAAAGAAATGATTATCATTATCAGAGGTTAATTTATTTGTTGGAAAGGGACTTATCCCCTTTCTCTTGTTTTTCTTATCATCTTTTTTCTTCAAGGTGGAGGGTTCTTAGCATAGGGGGCTTTTCCATGGTATCGCAATCAGTTGTTTTCCTTTGTGAAAACTCTTCTCAAAATGAGTCTGGTATCCTTTTGGGAATCGTGGATCTAATGATCGAGCTGTCATTGTCCTGGTTATCTTCATTGTTGGTGGTGAACCCATCCTCTATTG
>MU264278.1:0-29542 GCA_020310875.1 Ceratopteris richardii
CCTCACAATGCTCTACTTGCTTGAAATTTTTATGCTCAAAATTGGCCAAAGTTTGAAAATTACAAAACCCTAAAAATTAGCCGAATTTGCTTGTCAATCGCGATCGACAGGGTTGTCAATCACGATGGACAGAGCTTTTCATCATGGCCTATCAATCGCGATTGATGGGTCAATCGCGATGGACGATTGATGGGTCGATCTTGATGGGAGGTGTCAATAGCGCCTAGTTCATGTTCTCCTATCCTTAATCCTCTTGCTAGGTCAGCTTCCAATGCATCCCAATTTATTGCACCTGGGACCTCTGGTTGTGGTGTGGTGTAGTACTCGGAGTACATGGCTTGTTCACAAGCAAAGAGATGGAGTAGGTGTGTTGGCTTAGGTGCAAACACTTCTGAGTGGTACTCCCAAAATCCTAATTGGAACATCTCTTTGAATGTTTGTTTATATCATGCGGGAAGATACTTAATTCGTGCATGCCAAGCATAAGCTACCCGAATGTTGGGGGTGGTGCTCATGTCCTACACCAAATCATAGTTTCCATTAGTAAACCCCAGTAGCCGTACCTGTGGTGTTGCTGCATTTCTAAAGGTTTTGCGTACTACCTGCATCATATCCAAAATCTTAAGCATCATTTGGGCCGCCACATTTGGCATGGGTTTCAGTCGAGGCATCCAATGTCAAATTGTGGCCATCATGTATGCTATCGATGGTGGTCCCTGCAGTGGCGCTATGTATGGATAATTGAGCCACTCCTTACATTGAGGATTATTCTGTACCTTTATGTTGAATGCTTTCCATGAGTGGCGTGAACAGGGCCATAGCATGAATTGTAAAGTAGTTGTAATGGCGCATTGTTCCAGGTGTGCAGCATTTCAGGGTATGTTTCAAGAAGTTTCTGCTGCCATGTCGGTTGAGGGATTTTGCCTTTTGCACCTCTAGAGGAAGGTCTTCGGGTTGAAATTGGGTCGCGAAAGAAGGTATCTTTCATGTGAATCTCTGTATTTCTACGTTATAATCTACCAAAATGATATAGTAAGGCCTGTATTGGAGTTCTGATGAGAGGATAAGGCGTCTAGATGACAGGTGCTTGAAGTAATTGGATTGTAATACAGTGTCTTCTATGACTCACATGGCCTGATTTTGCACTATTGTTCGCTCTCATGTGAACTCTCGATTTCCTCCACTTGTCGTAGCCATGGGGGTCGCGGTGCTTCGAACGTATCCTGACCTTCTTCCGTTTGTTGACCTCCTGGGAAGGGTTGTGGGTCATATTCTTCTTCAAACGTTTGTTCCACATATATTTGTATTGTTTCCTCATCGGTGGGAGCCTCTGGTGGGGAAGGTGGTCTCTCATATTGTAGTAGACGTGCTTGCAATTCTGTGACCTATTTCTAGAGATCTTTTAGTACCTCTGAGCCGCGGAGGAGGTGGTTTGGAGGGCATTCATTGTGCCTTTTTGTTGTTTCTGCTTTAGTTGACCCAGTTCCTCAGATAACTGGTCATGTGCTTCAAGCAGCATAGCATAATCTTCCAATATGATCTTGATATTGTCGGGGTTCACAGCTTGAAACTTTGAGGGACTCATGGGTGCCCCAGGTGTGCTTTCGATAGCTGCTTCTAGGTTTTCCTGATTCTGTAGTTGCAGGCATCGATTCTCTTCATGAGCGGCTCCAAGGTGTCCCTTGAGTAGGGCCATGTTTCACTGAAGCTTTGAGTTGCATTCTAGCTGTGTCCGTAGATGACCTTCTAGCACTTGTATTGCCTCCTGGTTTGTGTTCTGTAACTGTACTTCCAATATACTATGAGCCTCTTGTAAAGTTTGGAATTGTGTATGGAGGCGAGCATTCTCCTCTTCTAGTGCAGCAAGACGATGTTGTAGTACCTCCGAGTGCTCTTGCAGTCGTGCATTATGTTGTTGGAGCTGATTGTACTCTGTCCTTAACTGTGATATACATGTGAGCATGGTGTCCAATGCATTGCCAATGGATGAGGGTGTGGTTTGTACAATGGAAGATGCATGGGGAGGGGATTGGGAATGGGAAGAGTGAATGATGTGTCTATTGAAGATGTGTATGTGGGTGAAATGGGTGGAGGGGGAATGGGAGAAGGTGGAAGTGTGGGGGGTGGGGGAGGTGCTGTGGGTGGCGAAATGTCCATACTTTCAAGAGTGGATGCAAGTGTGGTGTCTACCATGTATATTGGAATGGTAGGTGGTGTGTGTGAGAGAGTAGTGAATAAGTGTTGTGTGGATGGTGGGGATGGGATCGACGAGGAGGGTTGGGTGGTGGATTGCAACATCCTAACAAGGTAGTCATGGGCAGGTTGAAGGATCGGTGGTATGGGGGGTGGGAGGTAGGAGCCTAGAGGAGGGAATGTCATGAAAGGGGATGTGGTGGCTGGGAATCCAAAGAAAATGGATCGAGAGTCAGGATGGCCTATGGCTGAGGGCATGGGGGATGGTTGTCCTATGGCTGTTTCCATGAGCAATTCGGTGGATTGGGTTGTGATAGTGGTGGCTTCATAGATTGGGTTTTCACAGGTGGAGAATAAGGTTGAACTAGAGGTGGGAGTGTGGAAGATGAAGGTTTGCTTGATGGCTTGAGTATTCGAGGTGATCTCCACCGCTTCTGTTCTAGGAGGTGATGGTGGGGGTGTGGATGGTAGTGGCTCGGTTGATTCATCAAAGGTGACTGAGTGCTCTTGGCCAGAAGTTGCAGCTATTTGGGAGGTTGTCTCAATGGGTTCAGATGTAATAATAGGCCCTTCCGCCGTCGTAATGGGAATCTGGATGTTTTTGCCTGACTGTGATCGTGTTTGGAATCTCCGCGGATCATATTGAACAGGAGGCTTCTCAATCGTTGATCGAACGCCATGAGCACCCTACTGCTCTGTTTGGTGAGCAACTGTTGCGACCACACTCATTCCATTATTTGATATAGCCTCCGGAGTTCTACTGTATAAGCTGGGGCTTCAGTTGTTTCTTCTTCTGCTTTCGAGTATTCTAGTTGTTGCGACAAAGTTCACTGCTGCTCCTCATCCCAATGTACATGGCGGCCTTTTGTGGATTTCCTCCTTCTTTGGGAAGATGTGCCTTGTTCTTCTGTATCTGAATAGAACTCTACATTAGAGAGTTGTGTATTCTGCAAGAATGATTTGAAGTCAAAGGTACCCATTGTCGTCGAGATTTGCTCTCCTCTCTCACTTGTGAAGGCCTACAAAAAACATATTTGGCGAAGGTAGCCAGAATTCCCCGAGAAGTCCAGGATGCATCAAGGATGTCAAAGGAAGGTCACATACAAAGTTTCAAAGAAATCAAGAAAGTCCATGGTAGCGGTCAAAGCTGGTCAAAGCTGGTCAAAGTTGGGAAATTAGGGCAAAAATTTCATTGTCACCAAATTAGATGAAAATCCATATACTTGTAAAGATTGTCAAAGGCAGTCTATAGCCCAAATTTCAGCAGAAAATGGATTTTGTAGCACATTGATATGCTATGTTCATTTTGTAAAAATGTAATTTTTCTAGTTTGACCCTACAAATTCTTGTATAGAAAATTATGTTAGCCATATGGTTTGGCATGTATAAAGATCATATGTGGCTACATATTTGTACAAATTTTCAAGGCTATCAGAGCTTCCTAGACACCTTAATGCCACCTTGCAAGCTTCCAAATGTAGTCAAACTTGTACAAGGGAGATTCAGATGGGAGTTTTTCCTGCATATTCCTGAAGGAGATCTTTGGAAACATAGTCCTACAAAGTTTCATCTTCATCAAAGTCTTTTTGGAGGGTCAAAGAGCACAAAGTCCAGTTTTCAAGGTCACCGCAGTTTTCTAGAATAAGAAAATTGAAGGCTTGAAGGGCTGCCACATGTCAAAATATGATTGAACCATGGTGTACGGTCAAGATGAGCTCCTATTCAAGGGTGGAGATGCACTAAAGCATAAAGGAAGGAGGATCCACGAATTTTTTCCATAAAAGAAGACTTTGTTGACAGTTAAAGATCAACAATGCAAAGTTTCTCCAAAAATAGTGGCTTATCTTATCCGAATTGATGTCAGCACTGATCCGACGGTCCAGATCATCCCCAGATCCAATGGTGGAGAATGAGGGCGCCTAAATTTCACTCCTTTACACTAGATTTGATAGAAAGAACAATTCCAAGCCATTGATTTGATTAATCAAATGGTTGTAATCGAAAGTAGTGATCCTAGAGTTGAGAGTTGATTTCTCTAGATCCAAGGGCCCAAATTCATTCAAAAAACTATATAAACCCCCCTCCAAACTCCTAGAGCATCATTGTTAGGCATCCATAGGGCTCATGCTAGCTTACGGTTTCCTTGAGATGATCACCCTCGGTTGAGCGAGTGAGGATCCAAGGTGAGCTAGTATGAGTATAGAACCTAGTTTCAAATTTAAGTTAGAACTCCAATTTAGGATAGGCTCTTGAAACCAGCATCTCTATCTTGACTCACCCTCGTGGAGCGGTGGAGTGATTAGAGCTGATTTTAATGAGTCTTAGACTTCTTTAGTTAGACGTTACGAGCCTAGACAGACATAGGGTCACTGGAGTGGAACTCACCTTCTTACGTGTTACATTCGGTTTGAACTGTCATGGTTTGAGGGTCGGAACCACCTTTGATCAGTAGACTGCTTAGCATGACGTACCACGACGATCTTTTACATGTAACTTAATTCAAATTCTTTTAATTCATGTCACTTGTCACTTGTCTCTTGTCACCTCCTCTCAGTCTCTTAAGTATTTTTACATGTCCTTCTATTTCTTCTATGTGTGAGAAGGCTCCGTAGTATTGCGTTGAACCAGTGAGGATGTTTCTTTGAGCTTGTGAGTAAAATCCATCATCATAATTCACTTGCATGCATATATCCATACAAATCCCATACATATTTATTAGTTTCTGAAAGTGTATAAGAAGCTCCAATATTGGACCATTCTTCCTTTCGAACTGATTTATGTGTAAGGATTCCATCTATTCTCATCATGCATACATATCATCCAAAGAAGGCTATACATATGGATTAGAATTAGGAAGTGTTTAAGAAGCTCCTCCAATGGACCATTCTTCCTTCCAAATTTGATTCGTGTGTATGGTTCTCTTTCATTCTTATCATTCATGTCATCAATCTAACTTGCACACCTACATTCCCATTCCCATAATTATTTCAACATCTCTCTCTTCTCCATACTCAACATTAATTTCACCTTCACATCTTTAAACCTTCCAACATTCATTAGCTTCATACACCCTGTGTGTGCCACGACCGGACCCGATCCACCCGGATTGCGATCACCTCCACACCGTCCCTTCAGCTTCTCCAGTCGCAGGAAATTCGAATTTAGGAGGGACAGGAGGAGCCGAGGGGGCAGCTTGTGATGTGCCTTCGGATCCAGATCTTGGTATGCGAATGGTAAATGGAGGCACCGTGGCATCCCTTTGTGGCGAGACTTCTGGGGTCGTTAGAACTTGCCCTCATGCGCTTGGATTGATGTGTGGTGGATTTGAGTCTCTTGAACATTTGTAGTTGCGACCAAGTTAAGGACATTCAATAGATACATCCTATGCTAAGCACTTGTAGATGATGCGCGTGATTGCACAACACCCATTCACCACCAGCTTCCTACGTGCCCTTTTATTTGCTTCATACAGCTACTCTATAATCCATACAGGAAAGCTTAATCGGTAAAGCACCTGTCTCTGCCAAGTAAGAGCGAATCAAATCTGCTTGTGGGGTTGAGTGAACCGATCTTGACCGGGAAATGCAAAATGGTTGCATGCACATGCGAAGAGGAATTGACACATTCAGTGTGAGTGCTGCCATCTCTTTCAACTTTTGTAGCTTCCGATTCTTCATGTTAGGGGGAATAAGAGGATCCTTCTCAGAGGGCACATGCGTGCCATGCATGTTGAATGTAGAGCTCACCAATTCTAAAGTGGTTTGAACCTTTTCAACTCATTGTTGCCCAATAAGGAAGGAATGACAATGATCTTGGTTTATCTTTTTCTTCATGCGCCTGTAATGTTGAGACCAAGTAGTAACATCGTAGGAGATCTGGTTTGGGTAAAGGTGCTGCAAAATACTCGGCTAATCCTGCACGCTCCCATATGGTCTGTAGATCTTGTGTGTTCTGGAGAGTCTCAAACTCCTTGGAAAGAACTGGAATCTAACCCATTGCTTATCATGCTCACACTTGGACTCCCAGATGTACTTGGCCTCTCCTAAGGATCTTGGCATGCCACTGAACCAATGAGAGTTGGCATGGACCCTCTCTGTTATTCCTGTGGGAGGATCAGTATAGGTTTTGCAAGAGGTGTTGCAGCTCTATGGGTCGTTCAATTGGAGGCACATCAACAGGTAGAATATCCACATCAATCCGTGCAGAACTTACTCCTGCATGTGAGCTCAGACCTGCTGCTTCTGCCATGAGACTACTTGTAGCTATGGGTGCTTATCTGCTAGAAGAAGAAAGGCACATTAGCATTGCATAGAAACAGGATGTTATGGTGTTCCCTCCACAATACTAACATGACATTTCAAGTGGTTAAGGGTTAGTGGGTGGAGTGTTTGGTGATGTGTGAGAATGTTGGTTAGTGGGTTAGTGTTCATCCTAGATGCATACTTTGGATGTGCAATGTACTCAGAATGCACCTACATTAGAGGGGACTGATTTACTCAGTTGGGTTAGGCGGTTTGGTACGAGGTTTACGTCTCCAAATTTTGGTTGTGGAATTGTAGCTGTTAGTGGTGATGCCATGTGACGGTTTGTGGGCAGGATTGTGTTGGATTTGGGACCTTTTGGTACCCATTTCCTGGTGTGTCGTGATAGGTCGGTGTGTCACGATAGACGAGTGTGTCGCGATTGATGGGTGTGTCGTGATAGATGGGTGTGTCGCGATAGACGAGTGTGTCGCGATAGGTCGGTGTGTCGCGATACCTTGTGTGTCGTGATACCTCGGTGTGTCGCGAATAGACCGGGATATGGTGAATTTTCCTAGTCAGGCTAGTGATTCTAGGTGCTCGCAGTCTGCGCTATGTCGTGGTGCACTCAGAATCGTGATTGGGCCACCTTTTGGTGTGTCGCGATAGCTCGAGCTCGATGCCTTGGGGCATGTGCAGAGAAGTTCCGTACCTGCAGAGCTTGCTGGGGATGGTGAAGATGCTGCAACCTGCAAGAATCATGCAAAAACACACAAAAACAACAATACACACTCGCTCTCGTCTCAACTCGCACAAAGCAAATGAGGAGAAGGACAAGGAAGAGGGAATATGAAGTGGAGAAGGAGATGGAGATGGAGGTGGAGATGGAGATGGAGATGGCGAAAAAAACAAGAAAAATACCTACTACTTACCATTCCAATGCGTCCTCTCTACGTCTTACCATCACACGCTCGTCCACAAAGCTCGAATCCCGGCAACGGCGCCAAAATTTGGTGTCACTCTAGCACAATGGTGAGTACCAACGTGAGGAGATCCACCTCATCATTGTCAATCTGTGGAGATGTGAGGACTAGTATGAAGACTATGAGCAAGTGATGGCACAAGTGTGTGAGTGAGAAGCACACAAGCATGCACACACATACACACACACGCGCACACAAGGCAAGAACAAGGAGAGGAACAATGGAGTTTCTTTGCATTAGTCAAAAAGTCTTTTACATAGGCTCAATTCACAAACAGTCTAACCTCAAAAATGAGCTCTCTGGCTCTTTTTATAGTTTTCTGACTAGCTTTGGCCTTGTCCAGACCTAGTGTCCGGCCTAGTTAAAAATTAGGTTCTAGAGCCTATTTGAGGGTTCAAACGGAGTCTAAAAATTATGAAAATTGGTACGTAGCTAATTCTAATAGTCCTCAAGCTCAAGGACTCCTTAGCTTGAACAAAATGGAGTCTATTCTACCAAAAACGAGATTACAATGTGTCTGTAGTGATGAAAATCACTTGAATTGGAAATACTTTATGGAAAAAATGATTGGGCCTTGTTGCCGTATTGTGCATGACTAGTCCGTTGTGCCTGTATGCTCTTCATATGACTTGTATGCCAACATCCCCGATGACACAGTTTTTGAATCGTTTCTATCTTTGATCTAGTATCCTAGCTGGAGAATTATCTGTGTTGTCCCTTTCCTACAAAGAAACAATACCCTCTCTTAGATTATCCTCCCTAGAATTATGCTTTCTAATTTTCCTACATGAAAAACTTAATGGACTTTGCAATCTAGAGGAAGCTCTAATTGGTAAGCAAGATTACTAAGCTTCTTAACTATCTTTGAAGGTCCACAAAACCTTGGTGAAAGCTTAGTACACTTCCTTGTGGATAGTGAAGGAGATCTTGTTGGCACTTGAAGAAAAACTCTATCTCCTTTGTCAAAGACCCTATCTAAAACTATGGATGTCAGTAACCCACGAAATCTAAAGACATGTTGGATAAATAGTTGTGCTACCTATGGAGCTTCTATCATCTCCTACATGGGTATGAAGTTAGCCATCTTGCTCAATCTATCTACCACCACCAGGATAGTATCCCGCTTCCTTTGGGTCCATGATAATCCCACTATAAAGTCCATGGATACGCTATTCTAGTTGTGCTCTAGAATCTGTAAAGAATGTAAAAAACTTAGCGTCTTAACCCTTTGTACCTTGTTGACATGGCATATAAAGCATTGTTGAACATATGTGTGGACATCTCTGGCTAATCGACACCACCAAGTGGTTCTTCTAACAAGCTTAATTGTCTTGTCAACAATAACTATTCAATTTTCCATTGAGAAAATTAGAATACAGACTTGATTTTTTTGCTTTACTAGGAGAAGAAACAACCAAACTCCCTCTTCTCCTATAATAGATTCCTCACGGATTGCTCTAATGATCTATAACAAGTGTGGATCTTCCACTTGTGCTTCCTTTATTTCTTGAAACAATGAGCTTTCCAGGACTATAAAGCTCATTTAATACACTATTCGTGATAATGCATCAATGATTGCAATCTCTTTGCCTCTTGTATACAGGATTTCCATGTGAAATTCCTACATGATCTTAGCCCGATGAGCACGTTTGCCTCAAGGATCTGGTTGACTACAAAATTACTTGAGTGTATGGTGACTTATGTATACCCTAAAGTCTACACCATAAAGATAGTGTCTTAAGACTTTAAGAGCATGCACCACTGCATGCAAGTCCTACTCATGCACTAGCCAATTATGTTGTGCATTACTCAAATTTTTTCTTTCAAAAGATATTGGCCTGTCATGTTGGATCAACACTATTGGAAACAATGTCAAAATATCACAAAACCCTAATTTCCAACAACCCTAATTTTTTGTACTTAGCCAAATTTTTTTCACAAAAGGTAAAAAATTATAATTGGCTCATCAGATAGTACTTGAGGAGAGCTTTCATTTGGTATATAACATTATGTCATCAGAGGTCCAAAAGTGGAAGAAAACGATAACCCTAGTTTGTGCCATAAAGTTTTTTTTGCATATTCTTAATCCTTAGGTCATGAGCTTTTAGGAAAGTTAACTTTCCTAACTATCTAATGGATAAATTTCAAGATCGTTGAAGTTTTTAGCACAAAACAAAAGATTGCTTTTTAATTAAATCACATGTTCTTTTTGGATTTTGCGTAAGTTTTTTGGCATGGTAGCATAATCCTATATAAGAGAGGGTTGGGGGTCACTTTGAGGAGTCACTCATTAACCATGCAAGGCTTATTCAATTGCTATAACTCTTCGAGGAGGTGTTCCTAGATTTTGCTACAAATTTGAAGGGGATTTTGGTAGCCTATCATCAACTTTAGCTTAGTTTTGTAAGTAGCAAATTCTTGACTTAGTTCTTCTTATTTTTTGTTGTTGTTCCAAGGCTTTTTGCCTTCTACTTCAACACAAGGAGGATTTTATCTTGCTAGTTAGGTTAATTTTTATTTATGGTTAAAAAAACCCTCATTTTAGAATTAGCTTTTGCTGAACAAATAGACCTAAACTCTTTTTACTCACATCAATCTCACATACACACACACTTCTTACCTCTTGGGCACTTTATGTACAATTTCTTCTATCTAGAATGCTAAATGCAGCCTAGATTCAGTTTTGTATAAGCATACATTGTTCTGTATCATTACACACATTGTAATTTGACATTCATATTAGATAGTGTAGATAAGCATTCACCTTACTTTTACACTTTGACAAATTGTATATTATCTCTCTATTTCTCATTCATTTAATTTTGAGTGTTAATGTGTGTATGCTAAGGTTCATGTGTTGGAGGATCCTATAAACCTGTGTGTTGCTCTAGCACAATGGTAAGTTCCACGTTAAGAAGCTCCACCTCCTTAATGTCAATCCCCGGAAGAGATAGGAGTGATATGAAGATCATGAATGCCTAAAGTAGTGAAGGTGAAGGTGAAAAGCATAGAAATGCACAGACACATATACACACATGGAAGAGACAAGCAAGACACAATGGAAGGTAGAAAGTAAACTCTTGTTGGAAGTGAGGTAGGCCCTTAGGCTCATGTCACAGGTCCATGGTTCCATAGGTCCAGTTATGTACAACATTACTTCCAGCAATCTTCCATATTGACAAAACATGAACATACCACAACTTAATCATACAGATGATGAGACAAAGAATAGACGACATGTGTAAGGTGTTACGTAAGCCATCGCTTACGCATAGTATCATATATACCAATGTTCAATGTACAATGTGGGAGCAAAATTCTCAACCACTCTATGTGATGAGAAATAGATGAATGAGTGAATGTACAATGTAACAAACATATTCAGATGTGTGGGCAGTAATCTGAATATACATGAGATGTGTGACCTAATAGGTTATAGAAGAGTGAATATGAGTGACTGAATGAGGAAGGATCAGTGTGAAACTGATGGTCAACAACCTACATCTAAACTTAGGCTATGGAAGACCCTAAGTCAGATACGTGTGTGAAAAGATCACATACTTATAAAGTAGCATAGAATGCTAAAAAGATTGTTGCCGGAAATCCTCAAACTCATGTGAACACACCTTCTCAAACACCTCATAAAAATATGCATAAAGCATATAAGTACTGATTCTCTTGTACCTATGCCGAATAGGACTCCTTTTGATATGAACGCCACAGCCTCCATAAACTTCAAGTAGTACCTGTGTCATAAAGAGAATATGTACCTGAATATTTAACATAAGATGTGAATCTTATGTTAACCACCATCCAATGTCTTTGAAGTAGCCCGACATCTTCTTGTAGAAAACAGTCTTCAACCTAATATCTTCCTGTAGAAGATAATCTTCAAATACACCATCTAGATGGTCCCATCCAATGTCTTTGAAGTAGCCAGACATCTTCTTGTAGAAGATAATCTTCAACCTAACATCTTCTTGTAGAAGATGATCTTCAAATACATCATGTAGATGGGCGATCCTCACCATCAAGCTGCTAATAATCAAGTCTTCTTGCCATGAACAAGAGATGACCTCCTCTCCATGAGCTAGAGTGTGAGCACACCCTTCATCTTCATCAAGAAGAATCATTAAGAAGAACTCCATAGCTGCTCCTCAACATGCTTCAAGTTAGCACCATGGCTGCCCCATGTGCTAGAAGAAACACCACCTCTAATGAGGTCCAAGCTCTCCAAAGCTTGTGTTGAAATTGGTGAAGGATGAATAGAAGTGACCCAAAGTACTTCTTATATAGTAGATTGTATTCTCTGAAAAGCACTCCTCCAAAATCAAATAAATCACTCCGATCTGCGATCGCTACGAAAATCACTCACGAAAGAAAAATTGTTGCCTTCGTGAAAGCTCCGTCGTCGAACCCGTCCGCTGATTTCTCTCCTGAAAAGTAGGCTAAAAAGATAAAGTTGTCGCACGCTGACGCGAGGGGGATTCGAACCCTGGTGGGCATGATGGGAGGATAATGCTTTATCCATAGCGCCCACTTCGCTTAGTTGTAGAAGCATTTAGTTTGAATGTTATGGATTTTGTGCTGCCCACGTTACTTTTGATGTACAAAAGCTATTAACAAGTGCACAGATTTGTGATCTGAGAGCAAGATTGACCAACCTTTGACAAATAGGACATTGTTTCCAACAATCCCCCCTGCAATGTCATATTGATATAACCTGAACTGGGTCTGCAAACTTTATAATTTGCAAATTACCATAGGCTTCAAATAGCCTGTCACAAGCTTCAAGCTTGTACTTCTGACACTTCAGAACTTTTCTTCAAAAGTCTTCCTCAAAACTGAATTTGACTTTCCTTTAGAAAACTTGAACTTGCTGAATATGAACCATAATACTTGAGAAAATATGCAAACTAGATGTCCAATAGTGAACACATCAAGCAATCATTGCTTGACAACAAATGTAGCATGTACTGACTCTGTCTTCATCCTTTAAATCCTTCATACCTCTTTCCTTCAGAACTTGGTATAAACATATATGTGCGCACTTTTGAAATATACCTTTCTGAAATATCAAGCTTCTCTTCAATAGAATTTTGGAACCTTCTCCTGAATAGGAACATCCTAACAGGAACTTTCTCCAAATATTCTTCTTCTTCCTTCTTTTTTTCAAAGCTGGAACATAAAGAGAACCTGACAAAGGAAATATAGGAATACCTGAAAGTATGAATCTGCATTCTTTCACATATGGCTGAAAATAAGTCTTCATGATTCATCACCCCCCTGGATGATTTAACACTAGTATCCAGTATTCTTCAAAGTATATCAGACTTTATGAAATGTGGAACGTCTTCCTTCTTCAATAAATCTGATCTTTAGTAATCCATACTTGTATCTGAAACAAAAGTTTAGGATCCATAATCTTCTGTAACATAACAAGTATCTTCTTTTTCTCTGCAACACAAATCTGATAGAATCTGAATCTTTGACTTACTTCTTCCAATGCTAAGAACCTTACTAAACAAAGGATAGACAACTGACTCATAAATGTTCAAGATCATACAAGATCATACAAGATCAATGATCTCTCCTGTGTAGAATCTGCTCTCATCAAACCTTCATGACTGAATGTTTGATTTGTTACCTGAATGTCTCCAAGTGTCCATGCTTCTCAAAAAGTTGTAAAACTTTCCTTCAAACAAATCCTTCCAAGAATTTGCAATTCTTACTTGAAACATAAGTGGACAAACTTCTCACCTTGAGAACTCCAAAAGCTGCAAGTTGATACTTTATAACTTTCATATTTACCCGGGTGAAATGTGATAGTATCTGCTTGGTTTTCTTTGGCTAACTCCACTTCTCAATCAAGTGATAGGATATGATGGAACACCTTTTTGAATACAAGCATGTATCCAAAAAACTAGACAATCATAAAAAGTAGATTCTTCAAATGACCTGTACATCAGCAAATCTGAATTTTTTGAAGTTTCTAAAAATACTGAGTATGAGGTAACCTTTTCCAAACATAAAACCTCAACCCAAGTCTTCAACATCTGCTACAAAAAACTCTTTTACCTCAAGAGTTAGATAAAGAAGAAATATACTTCTCTGCAACTTGTCATATACCAAGTAGCTCTGTATTGACACTCCAAGAATTCTTTGAGGGAACATATAAGCTGCCTCCTTAAAAAGCTTCAACATAACTCATACACATATGAGTGCTTTTGTTTCTCTCGATGCAATTCTTTGTCAAATCTTCTAAATCATGACCAAGTGTAATGCAAAACAAGAAACTGCTTCTTCTTTAAACAAGATGTTCTCGTAGACTTGTCTTTGGATGTAGAGGATAAAATAGGAAAAGTATATGGAAAATATATGAGAAAAGGAAGCCTTATTTTTCTTTTGGAAATGATGGACTTTCTTCTTCTGCATCTTTCTTCCACCTGATAATGTTAACATCTTCAAACTTCTCTTCCATACCTTTTGTTCTCTTCATCTTGAAGTAGCAAACACTCTTGACCTCTTCAAATGAACTTTTCTCTTCCTCTAGTGCTAAGAGTAAGAGATAAAACAAACATGGTATACAAATGGAAGTGAACATGTTTTATCATCTCCTCATATCTCTGAATCAAATTGTTGTTTCGAATGTCTAAAACGACTAAATTCACCAATTGTTGTCTGAATGATAAATTGCCCTTCTAGAGTTACCTTCTCTAGATACATTTGTACCTTGATATCCAACCAACTTACAACAGAAAATTGGCTGAACATAAAACTCATCTCATCTTCACATTTGTCTTCTTAGATGAACTTTCTTGCCATGAAAGAGATTTTCTCAAAACTCTCTAGAAAAACCTCTAGATACCTGTTTTGATGTAGCCTTTAACTTTCAAATGATGAAAGCGTATAAAAGCATTCCTCGAATTTCTTCAAATCTCTTCATAACTGCTCTTCTAAGATATGACCTGCAAGTGATAATCTGATAGTAAACATTGATACCTGTGATTTGATGTTGATTTGATTTCTTCATCTTCTCTAAACCATTGTTCTTCCTAGAATTTGAAGTAGTCTTCTCTTCATCAAGTCTGGGTCTTCAAACAATACTTTTGTAAAGTATTTGCATACTCTTCCAAAAATATTCGGCTGCTAACAGATCATCAACTTCATACTCCACACTGATGAATACACATGTAACTGAAGTGTCTAATTCTCAAATCTCTACTCATCTAGATTAAGTGTGTATGTCAAATGTCAAATATTAGAAGATGCTTTCAAATCATATGTTGTAAATCTGGAATTCTGGAAACCTGAGATTATGAATGAGCCTTAATGCATTGATGCCAAAGATCTAAAGTTCTGAAACCAAAACCTTAGTGCTCTGATACCAAATGTTGGAAGTGAGGTAGGCCCTTAGGCTCATGTCACAGGTCCATGGTTCCATAGGTCCAGTTATGTACAACATTAATTCCAGCAATCTTCCATATTGACAAAACATGAACATACCACAACTTAATCATACAGATGATGAGACAAAGAATAGACGACATGTGTAAGGTGTTACGTAAGCCATCGCTTACTCATAGTATCATATATACCAATGTTCAATGTACAATGTGGGAGAAAAATTCTCAACCACTCTACATGATGAGAAATAGATGAATGAGTGAATGTACAATGTAACAAACATATTGAGATGTGTGGGCAGTAATCTGAATATACATGAGATGTGTGACCTAATAGGTTATAGAAGAGTGAATATGAGTGACTGAATGAGGAAGGATCAGTGTGAAACTGATGGTCAACAAACCTACATCTAAACTTAGGCTATGGAAGACCCTAAGTCAGATACGTGTGTGAAAAGATCACATACTTATAAACTACATAGAATGCTAACAAGATTGTTGCCGGAAATCCTCAAACTCATGTGAACACACCTTCTCAAACACCTCATAAAAATATGCATAAAGCATATAAGTATTGATTCTCTTGTACCTATGCCGAATAGGACTCCTTCTGATATGAACGCCACAGCCTCCATAAACTTCAAGTAGTACCTGTGTGCATAAAGAGAAGATGTACCTGAATATTTAACATAAGATGTGAATCTTATGTTAACCACCATCCAATGTCTTTGAAGTAGCCGGACATCTTCTTGTAGAAGACAGTCTTCAACCTAATATCTTCCTGTAGAAGATAATCTTCAAATACACCATGTAGATGGTCCCATCCAATGTCTTTGAAGTAGCCAGACATCTTCTTGTAGAAGATAATCTTCAACCTAACATCTTCTTGTAGAAGATGATCTTCAAATACATCATGTAGATGGGCGATCCTCACCATCAAGCTGCTAATAACCAAGTCTTCTTGCCATGAACAAGAGATGACCTCCTCTCCATGAGCTAGAGTGTGAGCACACCCTTCATCTTCATCAAGAAGAATCATTAAGAAGAACTCCATAGCTGCTCCTTAACATGCTTCAAGTTAGCACCATGGCTGCCCCATGTGCTAGAAGAAACACCACCTCTAATGAGGTCCAAGCTCTCCAAAGCTTGTGTTGAAATTGGTGAAGGATGAATAGAAGTGACCCAAAGTACTTCTTATATAGTAGATTGTATTCTTTGAAAAGCACTCCTCCAAAATCAAATAAATCACTCCGATCTGTGGTCGCTACGAAAATCACTCGCGAAAGAAAAATTTTTGCCTTCGTGAAAGCTCCGTCGTCGAACGCGTCCGCTATTTTTTCTCCTGAAAAGTAGGATAAAAAAATAAAGCTGCCGCACGTTGACGTGAGGGGGATTCGAACCCTGGTGGGCATGATGGGAGGATAATGCTTTATCCACAATTGCACTTCGCTTAGTTATAGAAGCATTTAGTTTGAATGTTATGGATTTTGTGCCGCCCACGTTACTTTTGATGTACAAAAGCTATTAACAAGTGCTACAGATTTGTGATCTGAGAGCAAGATTGACCAACTATTACAAGCTCAAACTATCCCTAAGATCTTCTCATCTCATACAAGCTAACCTAAAAAATGAGATCTCTAGCTCTTTTCGTAGATTCTAGACTAGTTTTGACTGGTTTCATAACTAGTGTCTGACATAGTTAAAAAACAGGTTCTTGGGATCATTTGGAGGTCTAAACGAGATCTAAAAATAACCAAAATCGTTGTGCTTGTTCTACCTATCCTCAAGCTTGAGGACTCCTCGGCTTGCACAAAATGGAGCTACTAGATACAAAATTGGGTGTTTTATGGTACATATATTACAAAAGTGATGAAAATCACTATTTAGAGTTTTGAAAAAGTAATATCAAGTATATTTCTTGAAAAAAATGTCTGCATGGCTCCCCACAACTTATTGCGATTCCATCTACATAGTTCCTCTACGTCGATGCCTTTGCTACTACCAACACCCCCTCCCTCTCGCTCCTATCGTCCTCGACATATCCTTGTTGTGGGGTCTGCATAATGTAGTTTTGCAAGAGGTCCTGTGCAAGGGTGTGTTCAACGATGAAAATTCCTCGTGCAAATTAGTTTCTAATTTTTCCCAATCTATAGCCTGAGGTTCATCGGGGTTCATCAGGAGCCTGACGAATATACGAGTAGCTTGCAAGCGAACAACTGAAGGAGATGGGTAGGCCTACTGATGAAAACTTTGCAATGGTATTCCAAAAGCCCGTTGTAAATATTTCTTCAAAAGTCATCTTGTAACATCTTGAATCCACGTAGCAAGGTTGATTGTTTGCGGGCCTATATTGGCTAGATATAAGCCAAATCATATATATTTCTGGGGAATAGTGAAGAGATCCTGCGCATGGAAAGCAAAATGCTACATGCAAATACGTAAGGGTTTTGATAATTCTAGTGTGATGGCCGAGATGTCTGCCCACTTCAAAATGTCACCTCTTTTCATAGGTTCAGGAATGAGCCTTTCTCTTTTTGTTGGCGTGTGAGTACCACGGATCTTAAGGGCAGCCTGGATGAGGTCTTTTGAGAGATAAAATTTCTTCTAAGGGGGATCATTCACTAGCGATGGCAAAATAAAAGTTTCTGGTAATTCCTTTCACATTGGTGCTTCTAGAGCAGTTACCAAATAGTAACATCCATAGAAATTGGGTTTCAGCAAAGGTGCATTGAAGTACTTTGTGAATCCAACCCTAGCCCAAATATGTTGTAATTCCTCTGAGTTTTGAATGTCTTCAAACTCGCGTGAGAAAAATTGATATCTGCCCCATGTGTTACCACTAAAACAAAGCATCACGTCATAGATGTAGTTCATTGAAAGCAAAGTCGGAAGTGTTTATGTGCTTCAAATAGGTTTTGGTTTTGGTTGAAAATCTATTAGCATGTAAAATAGGCACCCTCCATTCTAATCGGGGGGGGGGATATATGTCTTCTAATTTTAATGCATTTTTGGTTGAGCTGGGACAAAACATCAGTGTATAGTGGTGTATACACCTCAATAGAATGGAGTTGCTAAACGGAAGAATAGGTCATGGAGATGGTGAGGTGTATGGTCAAGACTCAGGCTTTACCACATAGTTTTTGGCATGAGGTTGTTATGTGTGTAGCATATGTACTCAACAGGTGTCCCACTAAAGCATTGCAACCAATCACTCCATATGAGGCTTGGCATGGTCACAAGCCATTTGTTGTTCACCTATGTGATTTTGGTTGTTTGGCTGATAAACCAGTGAAATGTATTTGTGTTGGATACAGCTCTAAAAGCAAAGTCTATCATCTATATCATCCATAGACTAAACTTGTTTTGTTTAGTCCTGATATTGTTTTTGTGGAAGATTATATTCAGGCATTACTTTCATGTACTAAGGAGACATCTGTTAGCTCCAAAGCCAAGTATGACACTTTGCTTCCTCTTTTTACAGGTGGACAGTCTAGTGTTGATCTTGATGAGGCAACTTCTTAGCCTTTATAGGTTTCATGTGATGATGCAGATCATTCCATAACTAATGCAGATTTACATACTTGTTGATGAGAGAGCTGATATTGAGGAGCCAAAAACTATGTCAAAATGGTTGATGCAAACTTTGTCTGGCAGCAAATTAGATGCACCTTTGTGACATTGTACTCGTTTTGGCTCTCATAGTGCCTCTTTTGCATCAGATTTCTATGCTATTGTTGCCTCTAGTCTTTGTGATGAGAATGAGCCTGTTTTGTTTTATGAAGCATAAAATTCAGAAAATTGGATGGCTACAATGCAATCATAATATGATGCTATAATGAAGAATGGTACCTGGTCTTTATCTTGCCTCCTAGCAAGAAGGCCATTGGCACTAAGTGGTGTATACAAGCTCAAGTGTAAGCTTGATGGAGCAGTTGATGAGAAGACTAGGCTTGTTGCAAAGGGTTATGCGTAGGAAAGAGGCATTGATTTTGATGAGACCTTTGCTCCTACTTGCCAAATGACTACTATTTTTAGCACCTATGCACTTAACTCATCATGGTTGGAATCTACATCAGTTGGACATTAAAACTACATTTTTGAATGGTGACTTGCATGAGGAAGTGTATGCTTTTCAGCCTCATGGCTTTGTGCAGAAAGGGCACGAAAACAGAGTGTGCACATTGAAAAAGGCATTATATGGTTTGAAACAAGCACCACATGCTTGGTATGAAAAGATACATGCCTATCTGATTGCGCATGGTTTTGAGAGCAGTCCAAGTGAGAGCACCTTATATGTTAAGCATGCAAATCATGTGCTTCTGATCATTCTTCTCTATGTTGATGGCATGATGTTCACTAGTTCTATTGAGAAACATATTGCTGATTCTAAGGCTAGTTTGTATGCCTCATTTGAGATGTCATATTTGGGGCACTTGCATCATTATTTGGGCATTCATTTTATGCAAGTTGATGGTGGAATAGCTTTGTGTGAAACAAAATATATTGACACATTCTTGCAGTGTTTTGGCCTTGGAGACTGTAAACCTATTGCCACTCCTATGGAGATAGGTTTATGGTTGAGTCTTCATGATGCTAGAGATCAATTTGATATTGTTCTCTATCAGCAAGCTGTTGGACGCTTGATTTACTTATGCATTACTCGGTCAGATATTTAGTTTGTTGTCTCACATATGAGCATGTTTATGCATTGCATAGGTTTCAACCATTGACAAGCAGTTAAGCACATATTTCGCTACTTGAGTGGTACCCAGCTATTGGATTGTTTTATCCCAAGGGGGGGATCACTACTACCAGATTTACATGCTTTTTCTATTGATATATTTAGATAGTGATGTGTGTGAACATACTAGGACTGTCGGGAACTTTTCTTCCCTCTATAGGAGGTTCTTTTCCCTCGGCTTGTATATACACCTATAACCCTAACAGGTCACTTATCTTTGTATATTCTCGTGGTAACATATTCAGTATTGTGTGTTGTGCTCCAAGCTTCTTCTTCTTCCTTTTGTTGTTTGTGTGCTCTCCCAAACCTCAAACTCCAACAATTGGTATCAGAGCAAGTCACCACTTCATTTAGGGCATCGTCAACACCCCACCGATCACAGTCTTCCAATCGCATGAAATTTGGTGAGCATACTCATGGTGATTAGGAGTTCAAAAGGAATTCGCTCTACTGTGTCAAAATTGTGCTTTGAGCTCCTTTTGGCCTCCGAATGCACTATTCCAGTGCTTATGCAGGCAATTTTCTCTTTTTGTGCCAAAGATATATAAAGATTTTTGTTCACCAGTATAAGCACCTTGAAGTGTGCTACAGGCTTAGTACAACTTGACATGGTAGTTCTATTCAACTTTTTGAGATACAGTCATTTTCTACAATAGGGTATTTTAGTTAGTGGCCATGGCTGAAAGTAATAATGCATTCCATATGTTGGTTGTTGAGGATAAGTTGGACGATACTAATTACCCATTATGGCTTATATGATGCATCATGTATTGGTTTCAAAAGGATTGTGGAATACTTTGCAGGGTGTTGAAAAATGTCCTATTACACCTGCAAACACAGTTGCTAAAGGTAGTGCAGATGATGTTGAAGATGACAATATTCTTCATGTTCATGTTCGTGTTACAGTTCTTGTTGCACCTACTATAGAGCAAATTCGTTGGAATGTCCGAGATGCTCAAGCACATGCATTGATAGCCTTGCCTGTCAAACATGCCATTGTTCCTCACATTCACTCTTTGAGCTGCTTTTGGCCTCCGAACGCACTATTCCAATGCTTATGCAGGCAATCTTCTCTTTTTGCACCGAAGATATATAATGATTTTTGTTCGCCAGTATAAGCATCTTGAAGTGTGCTACAGGCTTAGTAGAACTTGACATGGTATTTCTATTCAACTTTTTGAGATGCAGTCATTTTCTGCATCAGGGTATTTTAGTCAGTGGCCATGGCTGAAAGTAATGATGCATTCCATATGTTGGTTGTTGAGGATAATTTGGACGATACTAATTACCCATTATGGGCTTATATGATGCATCATGTATTGGTTTCAAAAGGATTGTGGAATACTCTGCAGGGTGTTGAAAAATGTCCTATTACGCCTACAAACACAGTTGCTAAAGGTGATGCAGATGACGTTGAAGATGACGATATTCTTCATGTTTCTGTTCGTGCTACAATTCCTACTGCACCTACTACAAAGGAAATTTGTTGGGATGTCTGAGATGCTCAAGCACATGCATTGATAGCCTTGCCTGTCAAACATGCCATTATTCCTCACATTCACTCTTGCAGAACACCTGAGGATGCTTGGGATACACTTACCACTTTACACTAGGAAAGGAATGAGGCTCATATTGCTTACCTCCGAAAACAGCTAGAGAGTGAGCACATGAATGAAGGAGATTTCATGGATGGTTTTCTGATAAAGATCAAAGATTTGAAGAAACAGTTGATTTCTACTAATGAAGTCTTACTTGAAAGTTCACTTGTGCAGACTGTTCTGAATGGTCTGCTTGATTCATATCAGACTTTTGCTTCTACTCTTTGTTTAATGATGAAAGGCAATCCAAATGCCTTAATATTTGAGTATTCATTCTTTGTTATGTTGCAAGAAGATCAATCTAGGCAGAACAGGTCCATTATGCATGTTGCACATCAACCTTTCTTGGCTAATCAGTAGGGCAAAGGTAAATCGAGCTCTTCTACTAGTAAGCAAAAATTTTCTAATTTTGCACAATTAAAGAAGAATGATAGAGACGAGAAGAAAACAGAAAAGCAGGAATTGTTTTGTAATGAGTTGTCCAAAACTCATTGCTAAAGAGGCAAGGAAGAAGGAGGCTGGAATGGTTGTTGTAGAGGCCTCTACACCCAAAATAGAGTCTGCTAATCTTGTGCAAAATGAAGAATGGGAATTTACTAGTGTTTACAGTTATGACCCATCTTCTCATGAACATTGTATGTCTATGTTTGGTACTTTCATAGTGGGGCAACCAAACATATTACCTCAGAGCACAGTTTCTTCATTTCACTCAATTCTACCCCTACAGGGAATACCATTACATGCGCCAACTCCTCTTATCCTATCATGGGAGTTGGTAAGATCATTATGACCAGTGTTGATGGTATTCTTTTACATTGTCATATGCTTTATTTGTGCCAGGGATCAAGAAGAATCTATCATCAGTTTCAACTTTAGCCAAGATTGGATTGATTGTGAAATTTGTTGATGATAGATGTACAATTCATGACTTGTCAAATATCAATGTCATTATTGCTTGTGGCATTTTATGTCATGGGTTGTATAAGCTCATAGACTATGAAAAATCTGTGAATGATTCAGCATGTGCAGTACATGATTCTCAAGCTATGTCAGATGCAAAGCTTTGGCATGCATGCTTTGGTTATCTGAATTTTGCTAGTTTGTTACACCTGCAGAAATCTGAAATGGTTTCCTCTCTTCCTAAACTTGAGGCACCTAGTAAACATGTTTGTTAAGGTTGTATTTGGGGCAAAATGCAGTGTTCCTCATTCCCAAAAAATGATTCGGTTTGAGCTACTCAGAAATTGCAGCTTGTTCACAGTGATGTCTAAGGTCCTATGTCGACACCCTCTTTTGGAAACTATCTTTACTTCGTGACTTTCATCAATGATTTTTCGAGGCATGCATGGGTATATCCATTGAAAGCAAAGTCTGAAGTGCTTGTGCTTCAAACAGTTTCTGGTTTTGGCTGAAAATCTATGAGCATGTAAAATGAGCACCCTCTGTTCTGATCGATTCTGAAGTGCTTGTGCTTCAAACAGTTTCTGGTTTTGGCTGAAAATCTATGAGCATGTAAAATGAGCACCCTCTGTTCTGATCGAGGGGGGGAATATGTCTCTTCTTATTTGAATGTGAATTTGGTTGAACATGGGATAAAGCATCATTTTATAGTGCCATATACACCTCAACAAAATGGAGTCGCTGAATAGAAGAACGGGTTAGTCATGGAGATGGCGAGGTGAATGGTCAAGACTCGGGCTTTACCACATAGTTTCTGGCTTGAGGTTGTTATGTGTGCAGCATATGTACTTAACAGATGTCCCACTAAAGCATTGCATTTTATCACTCCATATGAAGCTTAGCATTATCACAATCCATTTGTTTCTCACCTGCGTGTTTTTGGTTGTCTAGCATATGCATTAGTGCATGAACAACAATGCAGGAACAATGTCTGGCATATGAATTAGTGCATGAACAACAATGCCTGGCATATGCATTAGTGCGTGAACAATGCTTTTTCTGACTCTGACTGGGCTTGTTTCTATGACACTCGTGTGTTCTCTAGTGCTGCTTCATGCTTGGAAGCTCATGTCTATCTTTGTTGAGCAAGAAGCAACCTACTATGGCCACTTCCAGTTGTGAGGCTGAGTATAGGGAAGCTTTCACAGCAACTGTTGAGTGTGTGTGGCTCCTTATGGCAAATTTGGGTGTTGGTCAATCTTCTACCACCACCATCTTCACTAATAGTCAGAGGGCATTGGAAGTTGCGAGCAACCCTATGTTCCATGATTGCACTAAGCACATTGAGGTGCACTATCATTATGTCAGGGAGAGGTTCTTTGTTGGAGAGGTCAGTTTGGCATATGTGCCGACATAGGAGAACATTGTAGACCTTTTCACAAAGGCTCTGCCTAGGGAGAAGTTTGAAGCTTCCATAAAGCTTTGGGCTTACTTCATTTTTGGATTGATTCCACATAGCTTGGCACTTCCTTATACATGAGTGCAAGCTCCTTGTTCACCCCATCACTCCAAGAGGGGATTTGTTGATATATTTAGGTAATGATGTGTGTGAACCCACTAGGACCACTGGGCACTTTTTTCCCCCTTTAAGAGGTCTTTTCCCCCGACTTGTATATATGCTTATAACCCTAATGGATCACTTATATTTGTACATTCTAGTGGTAATACATTTAGTATTGTGTGTTGTGCCCCAAGCTTCTTCTTCTTCCTTGTGTTGTTTGTGTGCTTCCGCAAACCTCAAAACTCCAACATTTTCTCACTCTGGCTGGGCTGGTTGTAATGATTCTCGTGTGTCCACTAGTGGATTTTGCTTCATGCTTGGTAGCTCATGTATATCTTGGTTGAGCAAGAAGCAGCCTACTGTGGTCACTTCCAGTTGTGAACCCGAGTATAGGGAAGCTTTCACAACAACTGTTGAGTGTGTGTGGCTCAGATGCCTTATGGTTGATTTGGGTGTTGGTTAGTCTTCTGCCACCACCATCTTCACTTACAATCAGAGCGCATTGGCAATTGGGAGGAACCCTGTGTTCCATGCTCGCACTAAGAACATTGAGATGCACTATCATTATGTAGGGAGAGGTTATTTGCTAGAGACATCATTTGGCATATATACCCACACAAGAGAACATTGCACACCTTTTCACAAAGGCTCTGCCTAGGGAGAAGTTTGAAGCTTTCCGCAAAGCTTTGGGCTTACTTCCTTTTCTGGATTGATTCCACATAGCTTGGCACTTCCTTATACATGAGTGTCAGCTCCTTGTTCACCGCATCACTTCCAGGGGGGATTTGTTGATATATTTAGGTAGTGATGTGTGTGAACACACTAGGACCGCCAAGGCACTTTTTCCCTCTTTAGGAGGTATTTTCCCCCCGGCTTATATATATGCCTATAGCCCTAACGGGTTACTTATCTTTGTACATTCTAGTGGTAATACATTCACTATTGTGTGTTGTGCTCCAAGCTTCTTCTTCTTCCTTGTGTTGTTCGCATGCGTCCACAGACCTCAAACTCCAACAATCCCAAATGTGAAATGTTCCTATGGATAGATCCATGTTTCTACAAGTATCATGTGATCATGAAATATGGTTCTGATGAATCATCCTCAAAGAGATTACTAGTTCATAATATAACCAACCTATATTGAAATGATTTATGCTCCTTATGTATTGCATATACGTTATGATCATAGACCTTTACTTATTTAGTGAAGATTTGTATTTCTAAATGATTCTTGGTTGCTATTCAAAAAAAAATCTCATTATATCGTTGTTTCTCTTTGATGAGTACATGATTAATATTGTTTTTCTGTGTGTGCATCTAACACATATATGTATCAAGTAATTTTAAATATAGAAAAGTGAATTTTACCTTGCAAGAGACTTATATTGAGTGCTTTTAATGATTTCCAAGGATGTACAACGAAATAGATTTCCTATTATTAAAAAATCCTTTCATGAATTATGTGGATTTTTATTAAAAAAAAATTATTGATTTGTACTAGGCATGATTTTTACCTTGCAAGAGACTTAAGTGCTTTTATGATTTTCAAGGATTTACAAGAAAATAGATTGCCTATGATTGAAAATCCTTTCATGAATTATGTGGATTTATATAATAGAAATGTTGATTTGTACTAGGCATTATTCTTACTTAAATCTCATCAATCAAATAATGTTGTTATTTATTCTTTTTTTTTATTCCCAACTTTAGTAAATTAATTTTTTAAGACAATGAAATTCAATTTAAGTGTGAACTTTAATTCCTTTGGCATATTCAAAAAAACATTGTAGTATCCTACTTTTGTACAACACTAGTGTTAAAGAGCTAAATGGAAACTATTATCTCGTAGAACAGCTAAAATCTTGGAGCATAGCAATCATAGCTTGAAGCTCTATGAATATAGGTGTAGATAATTCTCTCCCTAGCAAAGTTTTTAGTTATCACTATTTTGGCAATTGTTATGCCATTGTACAACATTCAAAGCAAGTGCTCAGAAGCACTACCACTCTAGTTTTTGAAGCATGAGAAATAGCCCTTTTAAAATCTTGGAAAACACTTCCTTTCCAATGATAAATAGTGTTTAAGACACTTCTATTAATAAAAATTTGACAAAGAGAGCTATAAACATATGAAAAAAATTATTCATGAGTGAGAAAGTAGAGTGATCAAAAGATTATAGAACTAACTTACAAAATGCTACATAAGATGGTTATTCCATGAAAAGAGATACGAGAACCTTAGCAATGAGCTAAAGTGAATGAGCATATAAGAGGTGAAATGAGACCCTCTTTATATGGACTAGAACCCAAATCTCTTTGCATGCAGGGTTTTAGGGAATGCATGAACATCTCAAGAAATTGTATGATGAAATCTCATCTACAATAATAAAGTACTCATCCAAATTGTATGATGTCACTCCATGAACATCTCAAGAAATTGTATGATGAAATCTCATCTACAATAGTAAAGAACTCATCCAAATTGTTGATATTAATAAGATAATTGTCCATAGAATACTTCATTCATATGCTCACTCTCGAACTATTTTGAAAGGTAAGCAACAAGAGACCTATTTTTCACACAGTACAATGTGATGAGAGTATCCCATGTATGCTTAGCTGTTTTTCATAAGTGACTATAGGGGGGTAATGGCATGCTTGAGAGACAAAGCAATCAACGAATATGCATGTGTCTTTTTTGTCCCATTGAAGTTTCTTTAATTGATTAGGGCATTGGTGGTGTAGTTTGACATCATCAAAATACGAGTTGCAACAGGACTGGAAATAGGAATTGCACTAGAACTTAAACCTACAACATCTTGAACATCACTTGCATCAACTACGTTTTGAGCGTTTATAACTACAAGGGGATGTACTTCAAACGTTGCACAATTTCCCTATCCCTTTGCAATCAATACATGGTACATCATCTATCCCCACAATGGATGGTTGAAAACCATCTAGCTCATCCTCAACATCTAACATACAAAATACATCATCCTTGTGAAGCATGGCCAACAACTCCACCCAAATGCAAAAGGTTTATTGTTTCTAGAAAACAATGAATAGAAAATGTCCTATGGAGCTCTATTGCACCTATAGCAAGATTTCAAGCACTTGTGCTATTGAAAAGAAACCCACAAAAAAGGCACAAAAGAATAAATTTACCTACACAATGGCTACAATAGTGCATCTGCAAGCTAAAATAAACTGCAATCGAGTTCTTTTCTTCAATTGAGCTCTTCAAGCTCGTTTGTAATGCATACCACCTTCACAATGCTCACCAAATTTTCCAACAATTCAATAAAAACGAGTGGGATGTGTCAATGATGTGCCTTGGGAAATGACGACCTACTCTGATAGGAATTATTGGAGTACAAGGGAGAGAGTGCACATAAAGTTGGTAATAGAAGCTTGGATCATAGCATACAATTGTATTATTAAGTATGGAATGTTCAAAGATATGCACAAACACAAGAACATAAGATGCGAACTATGCAAAAAAAAGGGTAAAATAGGAAATGGAATAAAATAAATTGAAAAATCCAACAAGAAAAAAAATAGTAAAGTTGTTACTAAAAACAGAACAAAAATAAATCAAATAAAAGAAAGTTCTCAATACATTCTTTCAATAATATTAAAAAAGTTTAACAAAGAAAAAAACATAAAATATGTCCATGCCAATAAGAAGTATGCTCAAAGATATGTTCAAAGATATGCACAAACACAAGAACATAAGATACGACAAACTATGCAAAAAAAAGGGTAAAATAGAAAATGGAATAAAATAAATTGAAAAATCCAACAAGAAAGAAATAGTAAAGTTGTTACTAAAAACAGAACAAAAAATAAATCAAATAAAAGAAAGTTCTCAAGACATTCTTTCAATAATATTAAAAAAGTTAACAAAGAAAAAAGCATAAAATATGTCCATCCCAATAAGAAGTATCTGATTTCAAATTTACTTGCATTGTTTGGACAAGGAGCTACAGCATTATCCACTCACATCATCAATGCCCTAGACTAGATGCAACCTCTACTAGAGTGACAAGTGAAAGACTAAATTAACCCCCCAAAATGAAATCAAAGTCTTGAGAGACCATACTCAAAAATCTGGAGCATGGCAATCCACACTCTTGATTACCAACTTGCTCAACTTCCGAGAATGCAGAGTACTTGCAGACAAAGAGCTTCATCCACACAAGGGTTACAATGCATTGGAACTATGGACTGCTCACATACTTTCTTCAGTCCATAGATCTTCCGAGCCCAGGAGGCTGAGTGTTGTAAACAAACAAACCTCCCCCCCTCCCTTGATTTTGCCTCACCTAGTTGTGCATTAGTGCTGGTACAGAGTTGAGCTGTACAGTGAACACTCAATCAGCCTTTCCTTTGGTAGCTGTACCTTTCAGTATCTTCCTTTTAATTGAATGGAACTTTCTTCTCTTTTTTACTAGCCCCTAGAGAGTAGCTTGATTAGTGGAGTTTCAATGTTGGAACAAACTCAATCCAAATCTTCTTAAAATGAAAAGAGACTGAATTTTGTCAATACGATTCTTCATAGTTATTTGCACAAAAAGTGTCATCTTCCCATTTGCAATGACCACCCAACAAATGGAGAGATGTACATTATTCTCTATTTAGATACAGATGTGTAACTTGATGCACACACTCAAAATTCTCTGAGTAGCAAAAATCCTCCCAAAAAAAATTAGTGGAAAAAGCAGTGAAAAACCTACGTAAAGAACAAACATCGCATATAAATTTTGTATGGTGCAACATCTAGCATTGGCAATTTCCTTTTTGTACTCATCGATTAAGAAGTTCAGAAATCAAAATAACCATCAATCTCAAAATGATCAAAACAAACATAAAGGAGAGGAGTTTTATCCCTGAAAAGAACAAAATGTTGAGGAATACTAAACGCATTATTTTTACAACTGAATGACACCATTTATTGTGAAAATTGTATAAAATGCCATGCCACAAGTAATATTGAACACTGACTTCCAATTTCTGTGATAAAAGAATTGACTCTGTATGAAATATGATTGATTTCAGAGCGATCAAAGCACCATTAACCACAGTTTTTATCCCTGAAAGATACAATAATATCTTGAAGGAATCCGGAAAGCACAAGCTTCCATAACTCCTCAACAATGCCACATGATCACATGTCAAACTTCTACAGAGCCAACCGAAAAAGAAAACATGTCAATCATCATCAATCATTTTGAGCTAATGTTTCATTAAGGCAAAGTTCCTTTAGGTGTCTGTTGTACAACAATTTCCATCACTTACTTTGTTTGCCTACTTGCTCAAAGAAAGCAATGTATCATGCCTTATCATCATGGAATTCCCAAACAGTGAGCTTTGGAGACTTTCCACGAGAAGCCTTCACATAACGGTCATCATCCACAGGTCTTTCCTGCAGAAGTAAAATAGAAAACCAATGCATCGACTATCTTAAACCATATAATCAATGCTCCCGATCACTTTGAAACATATCCTTGTAGTCATCACCACCCATAATTAAAAGGGATATCAAGTATATCATGCAAATCCAAGATAAACAATGCATAAGATGACTAGAAAAGAATTTCAGCAAAGATAAAACAAGTAAACCACAACCGCCCGGGGGGGGGGGGGGGGGGGGGGGGGGGGGGGGGGGGGGGGGGGGGGGGGGGGGGGGGGGGGGGGGGGGGGGGGGGGGGGGGGGGGGGGGGGGGGGGGGGGGGGGGGGGGGGGGGGGGGGGGGGGGGGGGGGGGGGGGGGGGGGGGGGGGGGGGGGGGGGGGGGGGGGGGGGGGGGGGGGGGGGGGGGGGGGGGGGGGGGGGGGGGGGGGGGGGGGGGGGGGGGGGGGGGGGGGGGGGGGGGGGGGGGGGGGGGGGGGGGGGGGGGGGGGGGGGGGGGGGGGGGG
>MU264279.1:0-29534 GCA_020310875.1 Ceratopteris richardii
AGAGAGAGACAGATAGACATACAGATAGAAAACAAAAGGTAGTCAGATAGATAGATAGATAGATAGATAGATAGATAGATAGATAGATAGATAGATAGATAGATAGATAGATAGATAGATAGATAGATAGATAGATAGATACATACATACATACCATACATACATACATACATACATACATACATACATACATACATACACATACATACTTACATACATACATAGATACATACATACATACATACATACATAAATGATGGATGGATGGATGGATGGATGGATGGATGGATGGATGGATGGATAGATAGATAGATAGATAGATAGATAGATAGATAGATAGATAGAAAGAAAGAAAGATAGATAGATAGATAGATAGATAGATAGATAGATAGATAGATAGATAGATAGATAGATAGATAGATAGAGAAACACACAAATAATAAGATAGATAAAAAGATGGATAGATGGAAAAATAGATTAGCTAGATATATAGATAGATGGATAGATGGATGGATGGATAGATAGATAGATAGATAGATAGATAGATAGATAGATAGATAGATAGATAGATATAGATAGATAGATTGATTAATAGATAGATAGATAGATAGATAGATAGATAGATAGATAGAGAGATTAATAGATAGATAGATAGATTGATAGATAGATAGATAGATAGATCGATAGATAGATAGATAGGTAGGTAGGTAGGTACGTAGGTAGGTAGATAGATAGATAGATAGATAGATAGATAGATATAGATACATAGATACATAGATGATAGATAGATAGATAGATAGAGATAGATAGATAGATAGATAGGTAGATAGATAGATAGATGATAGATAGATAGATAGATCATAGATCGATCGATAGATAGATAGATAGATAGATAGGCATATTGTTAGCTCTATAATGTGTGATAGAAACTACAAGGAAAAATAGCGAAATGGACAAGTTGCATTGCGTTTGATTACAAATTGAAATTGTTCGTCTTAGTTTTGCCGACGATTGCACGTTGAGTAGATATTCTGCTAAGAAGTGAAATGACGAGATTCTAGTGATATAATTGTTCGTTGCAAAGAAGCTCTTGAAATTTGTGGTCTTCCTTCGAGGCTGATAATGGTAACATTTCAAGTATCACGACCTGCGTGCACGCCTTTTTTCATAACCGATTGCGGATAGCAGCGCCTCGAGGAGCTTGAACCTCCATAAACATATGAATAAGAGCTAATCTCCTTGGAAAATGCCGACGAAAATCATCCTGCAAGAGGCTGAAGCTTGTAAATTTACTGACGGTCTGTGCGGACTACGGCGCAGCAAAGAATCAGGACGCTGTTTCTGCAGGGAAAAACGTGATCTTTTTTATCGTGCATCCTTGGATTCATCTCAACCTCAGTCGATTATGTACAACACTACTCAGTACTAATTTTCACATTTTCTCAGGTCCCTCTTATACTTTCTCCTCCAAACTGATCTTCTTCATCAACTTCTTCACGATCTCAACTTTTTTAGGCTTGAAGGAGCCACCCGATTCCTTCAGAACACATTCATTGTGTCTACGCGCATGGAATCTACTTCGGTTTTAATCATTGGATTTCCTTTTACGATGACGATAGTGAGCTTTCTTGCGTTTTTTTTGGATAGATCATCACAGGTTTAGTTGTGCTCGGACACTAAGATCTTCGAAACAGGTACTATCTGTCAAATTGGCTTTTTTTACTTCTTTATTTCAGAATTATCATTTCATGCACAGACGCATTGAGGCTCCCCTTTGTATTAAACAACTCAACTATCAATGCCGCCATCAAAAAGCTCAGTCAGTAATTAGCATGGCGTATGATGTCAGGCCCGCTGTCATCCCTAACGTCGACGACATTTCTTTTAGCACAATAGCTTCTTCGTACACTACTATGATATTTCCTATCGATATTGTAGTAGTCTACTTTGGAATTGGTTCATTTCCATCATTTTTGGACTCTTCCTGTCGCATCTTTGTCCAGCTATTGTTAATATGTTAAGGAAATCGATCATAGAGATCTACTTTGTTGGATTATCTTGAATTAATTGCAAATACAATGAAAGGCAGATGTCGGTTCCATGGGATCTGCTGAATCTCACATAGCAGGGTTTAGATGCCGAGCAAGTACTGGGATACAAAGATTCAAGGTCTGTTAAAGTAAACACTAGAAAGTGGCAACCTGAAGGCAAGATGACATAATTGGTTTGAACTGCATCGCCCAAAAACCCAATGGTTTGTTAAAAGGGTTGATTTCACAGCTCACCACCCAAGTGGTGATAGGTATTTGGCCGCAGCTCACAATGATTGAACGTCTGCCCCAGCCTTCAGGGGCGAAGAGCTAAGCCAGCTGAGCTAATGTTACTTTGGATCCGACTTAAATTATTGTTAAGTTACTTTGGATCCGAATTGCCTTTTGGTTGTTGCATACTCATTCTCCCTTGAAATTGAATAGTGCATCTTTTTACACGCGTTTGATGTAATTTTTAAACATATATGGCTACCTCCGCAATGAGAATTTTGATAATTGTAATTTATCCAACGAGACTTAATGCCTTATTATTAGTTTTATATGTCTATGAAAAACATTTCGCAACAATGTTAATTTCGTATTGCTTAACGAAAGTCTTTATGTATTACTTTTCTTTAAAGCAGCCATCAACTGGTTATCCATGGTTATGCACCCGTACTCATTTTTCCAAGGCCTCATTATAATATATGGGATCGACAAAATCTACTATTACCATTAGATTCTCACATCAAAATTTCCTTATCATTTTGGAGATATCCTTCATGTCACTATAGTACATAATATTTAATTTCATTATTTTAGAAAGCTCTATTTTATTAATTTTATATGGATGAAATATTTGTCCCTTTCATAGTTTGATGCATTTCGTGTAACTCCATTATGTTTTTCATTATCATTTACCTCAAAAGAAATTCTTCTATATTATCTTCTTCCTTCTCTTTTATGTGGAGACATATTTTTCTCTCTTAATAATCATTAGGTTATATGTGAAGACATTATGCTCTTTATTATAATTTAAGTGAAGGCAAAACTTTCACATCTTTTGTTATTCCTTGTCTTTCCTATTTGAAATATTCTTCCACGAATTTCCTATGTCAAATAGCTCATAAGATATCGATTCTTGTAATTATTACTATGTAAATGATAAATATTGAGAAATTTTCAAGCTAAAATCATGTAGCACTCATGACTGGAATCAAGATATTTGAAGTAAATTGGGATTGTATATACTTTTTCCCATATATTTTATCCACCAAGATTGGATTTAAATTAACCATGATAAACTAGAGATGTAGCAGATGGAGGTATAATGCAATTTAGTGGGGGATTCAAGTCAATGTTTCTACTTTGGTACAAGAGCTACATTTAATTTGCATCCTATGAGCTTAGTTTAATATCTTGCACTCAAAGGGAACTCATTTATGAACATCTTTTCCCAAGAAAACAACCCTTTTTTCCTCACAAATGATTTTGGAGAGACTATAAAAACTCAATGTTAATATTTTTTTGCATGTTCAAGAAATAGGAAAATGCCAATTTTGTGACGGCAGAGGAGTCCTCTAATCATTTGGGATCTATCATATTTGTTTGAAATCAATATAGCATTGCATAGTTCTATTTGCAAACTTTTATATGGATGAGCTAATCTAATCATGGACAATGGTTCATCCATAAAAATTGAAAGAACTTGGAGAAGCTTGTAGAAGGTAGAAAAATGCATTTTGAAGCGACAAAGTTTGGTCTAGCCAACCGGCACAAGACCAGCCCTTGAGCTTATGGAGACTCAAATAGACCTTATAGGCATGCGATGAGTGCAAAGAAACACACTACGTACTTTGGAGCATCAAGGAGAATGAGACGATACAAAACAGATAGGTTCGCGGGTCCACTAGCTCAAAAAAACTTACTATCTATGGAAGAGACAATGAACTTCAAATGCCCATAGCAACCAGTGATTCATAAGAAGCAATGAGTCTTCATGTGGTTGATCTTCTGAATAATTGTGTAGTCCCTTCTATTATAGCTTTTATTGTTGAAGGTGTGTCCACCTCTGCCTCTATTGCTGCCATATCCACCTCTTCCACTTCCTTTCCGGGTCTTCCCATTGAACCAACAATTCTAAGTGGTGTGGTTGGTCTTATCACATATGGAACAAGGTTGAACATTCTGACCTTTGGTTTTTTCTTGCTTTGGTCCTTTCTTCTTCCCTTTCCACTTGCTCTTGCTTGTAAAGTTGGCTTGAGAAGTCTCTTCTTCATCTTCTTCCTTCTTCTTGCCTTTCTGCTTCTTATCCTTCTTATATGCATATAGAGCACTAGTTGAATTACCATGATAAGAGTTACCTTCCTTTATGCTATTGTTGGCTTCTTGATTGAAGAGTTGTCCAAGAAAGATGTTGAAGTCTGGAGTTTGCACATCCATGATGAGATCATAAGCCGTCGTGAAGCATTTCCATTGCTTATCACTTCGAATGCCATTGAGAATTTGCCTCATGATGACCTCTTCTTCAATCATCTCTCCAATGGATGCTAAGTGATCTGCAACCTCCTTGACCTTGGTAACAAAATCTGTGACGGTTTGTTTAGGTATCTTCTTCATTTGGTTGAACTCGTTCCGAAGATGATTCTTTCTTGCTTTGGTACTAGCGGAAAAGAAAATCTCGAGGACATCCCAAGTCTCCTTGGGATGTCTTGCATCCTCTAATATGTGGTATAGAAAGTCAGAGACAGAGTTTAGTATGTACGAACTTGCTTGAGCATCCCTTGCACACCGACGTGTGAGTTTATGTGTCTCCTCTTGTGTAGGTCCTCCTTTGGATCTTGGAATAGGCATAGCTTCATCACCTGCTACAATTCCATAAAGATTTCTACCTTGCAAATAGCCTCCATCCTGATTTGCCAAGCCGCGTAGTTGTGTTGATCAAGCTTCTCGATCATTGAGGCAAAGCCATCACCCATCTTGATCTAGCTCTCATACCACCGAAAGAACTTGGAGAAGCTTGTAGAAGGTAGAAAAATACATTTTAAAGCGATGAAGTTTGGTCTAGCCAACCGGTACAAGACCAGCCCTTGAGCTTATGGAGACTCAAATAGACATTATAGCCATGCGATAAGTGAAAAGAAACACACTATGGACTTTGGATCATCAAGGAGAATGAGTCGATACAAAACAGATAGGTCGTGGGTCCACTAGCTCAAAAAAACTTACTATCTATGGAAGAGACAATGAACTTCAAATGCCCATAGCGACCAGCGTGATTACAATTAGAAAAAATCCTTTTATGGGAGTGATACACATAGGGTTGAGTATATAAAATGCACAAAAGTATAAGGAATAAGAAAAATATGCTATAGGAATGAATGAGACATTCACCAGTGGTACTTCCTATTTTTCAAGAATATGCAGAGATTGACCCCGAGACAGAAAAACTCAGATTTCTCCCAATCTACGCAAGCAAATGCTATGAAAGTTTATAAGAATAAACTAGACACTAATACCTTTCCAATGAGCCATCTTGCACTCAATGTGAAGGTCTAGAGGGAGAGCAGCAGCCTCTGCAAGATTACTGTTGGTGAAGAAGATGATGTAGAGAATTGAAGGAGCAAGGCAATGATGGTCACAAGTGTATGTATATTGCTTTCATGTAATGTACAAGTGATTTCAAGTATTTATATAGACTCTAGGAGTGTTCCACGACTTCTACAAGTGAAATTTGAATTCAAATGAAGGTGGGAATGGTTGTTTTAGGGAATCAATTCACTTCCTATAATCTAGGAAAAGTGAAGATCTAGTTTGATCTACTTTTAGGTGATTTGATTGCTTGATTGAATGCAAATTCAACCACCACAAATTCGTGGAATTTGGGCTCTATCTTTCTACCTTTACATGTGTAAAGCTCAAGGCTTTTACAATGGTAAATGAACCATCGAAAATCTCTCAAAAAAATACAATAAATGAGCATAAGAAAAAAGAACTCTCCAATGGATATTCTTTCGACGCGATAGCCTTTGATGTAGATCAAATCCACCTCAACCATAGTGTAAGCTTGATGTTCCAACAAAAATGAGCACAATTCATCGGTATTGATTTTTTTTTGTGTGAATAAAAAAGAATACATGATATTTATACCTTAATTCGACTATTCGTTTCTATGTTGTTGTGAGTTGTGAGTGTATGAGAGGTCATCTTAAGGGATTGGTTACCTATGACGAGCTCGTTCCTTGTGTGTGCATGCATCTCTCTTTCTTCTCTCATGCTTTTCTTGTGGGATGGGCCTATTTGCATATGAAAAGAGCTACTTTAGATTGACATCTTGGTGTTGGTATTTAGTGCTTGATGCAATGAGCTACTCTATTGTTTGTGGGTATGCACCAAAGTATTTGGCACTATTGTTTGGGACACAATCCGTTTATCATTTCACATGCAATGGCCATGGAAAATATTGATGTATGAATGAATTTTGGGTGTATTTAAGTGCCGCAATCAACTTATGAGTGTCTTGTCACTCAAAAAAACCACATTTGTTTTAGTTTATATTTTCACCTTCATCTTTACAAAAATACTATCTTAGTTTTCAATCTTCAATGGCAAACTTGGATCTTGGGAATATAAGTTCTTCCCTTTTATGCATGGGTAGTAGTTTCACCTTTTGGTTTTTACCTTATGAGATGTGGTAGATGTGTTTTGCTATTTGTTAGAGTCCCTACATACACAAAAAGGCAATCCTTCAAAAGTTCTTGATCGTTAGGAATTGTGAACTTATAGCTATAGGGCTTAGAAAGGATGTAGAGTTGGAGGCACCTGTTCTAGTATTTTCATGTTCATTCTGATGGTACATATGGCAATCCTAAGTCCTTGACCATATTTATGGATCCCATCACAGAAAAAATGTTTCCATATACATATGTCCTAAGTTCATTACTAAGAATAATTATGAACATATTTTTAGCTCTTGCGAAAGTATTTTACAATAAAGATTCAAGAATTAAAGTAGGTTAACAAGAGCCAAAAATGAAGAGTCATATTTTGAATTCAATATTCAAAATGATGGAGAGTGTTAATCTCCAAAAGAACAAGTTATCCTTGATGTTAGAGCACCTCTATATCAAGAACAACTCAAACCTTAACCAATTTTGAAAGATCAATGCCAAGTCATCAAGAAATTATCTAACTATGAAAAAGCCATTACATAGAAAAGTCTGCTGCATATAACGCACTCATTGACTGATCAAATGTGTAAAGCTTCTAATGAAACTTTGTAAAAGGCATCATCTAAAGGTTGCGCACCTTATCAAAGTTAAAAATTCTCAAAAGATTCAACAGATCTTGAGATATGATCCAAACAATCTACATATGTCTGAAGGTTGTTCTTTTGTATAGTCGACTTTGACACTTGCAACTTCTAATGCATGATTCGCCCAAACTAGAACCCTTTTATTCAAATGCTTTTAGCCATAGGTATCTTACCTTCCAACTCAAGGAATGAGTGTTTTCTTGCTCAAAAATTTACACTATCAAAGGAGCACTGACCAAGACATTATCATCGAATTTGCACCTGCTGTTGTCTTCTCTTCTTCACATTTACACATGTAAATGTTCCTACTCTCAATTATCTCAGCTTGATCACAATTAGGATCTCAAAATTAGTACAGAGGTAAATCAAATATATACTTAGACTTGTACAAAAGCATTTCACAAAAGAATAAACACAAAAGAAGCACTGAGCAAAATATCGGGCGTAATTTTTCTTCTATTCAGGAAAACATTACATCTGATTCATGATCAATATTCCCATCACTTCTAAAGTGTCCAATGACTCTCACAACTTGTCTTTTTATCATCTCTCCTAAATGCCCTAACTTTCTACTTGTATATATAGGCATATATGTACAAACTCTTAACCATAACAAAGGTACAAGTGAGTTAATTACAAGTCTAGTGTACATGTATATACAAGGCTTCATTCTCTGATCATGCACTCACTTAAGGCTTCATATTTTTGTCTTTGCTTTATCCTTTGAGTTCAAACCTTTGTCCAAAAAAACATCAATTGATGGTTGTCCTACACCAACAGCTCCCCCTCAATCATCAATTGTGATTTTCTCCATCTTCTTTATACCTGCCATGTCTTTGAATCTTTGTAGCTTTGGTCCATCCAAGATTTTGGTTAACATGTCTTCAATTTGATCTTTTGTTGAAGTATGTATGACTTCAATCTCTTTGGTCCATCCAAGATTTTGGTTAACATGTCTGCAATTTGATCTTTTGTTGAAGTATGTATGACTTCAATATCACCTTCTCTCTTAGAAAGTGATATTGGATCTCAATATGTTTAGTCCTGGCATGAAATACAGGGTTAGCAGCTAAATACAATGAACTCATATTATCTCCATGAATAGTGGGTGTACACTGAATGATATCAAACTCTTCATAAGAGTCTTCAACCATATGATCTCTTTTGCAACTTCAACCATCATATCTAGACACACTTCCATCTGCATACCTCTTTGTCTTGTAGACCCATTTGCATCCAATGATCTTCTGACTATTTGGTTTTGGAACCAGTCCCATGTCTCATTCTCCATTAGCACATCATACTCTTCCTATATAGCTTTCTTCCAATTTTCTTTATCTTTTGCCTCTTCATATGTAGAAGGGTCTTCCTCTGCTTTTACCATATAAGCATAATCTTTAGTGGTAAAAAAAGAAGTGTCATAGCTATACCTTATAGGTTGCCATTTATGCCTTGATGACCTTTTGAGTTCTCCACTTCTTGAAGTTTCTGGTTTATCACATTCTGGATCAAACCTTGGTATTTCTTCAACTTCAACTTGTGCCTCATTGTTCTCTTCTTCATAATATTTGAACTTTTGATTTAACTTTCTTTTGATTCAAAGTTTCTTCATCACCTGCATGCATATTAATTGTACCTGCATACCAAGTACCTTGCTCATCAAATGTAACATCTTTTGACACAAGGAATTGCTTTGTGGATGGATTCCACAATCTATAACCCATCTTCTTATCATCATAGCCAATGAGCACATACTTTTCAGCTTTAGGTTCCAATTTATGTCTCAACTGAGATGGCACATATGCATAAGCCAAACATCCAAATACTTTGCAATGATCTAAGGTAGGTCTCTTACTCCACCAAGCTTCATATGGTGTGATACCCTGCAAAGCATTACATAGCCTATTAACCAAGTATCTGACTGTATTTACAACCTCAGCCCACAAATAATTGGGACAATTTTTCTCCTTCATCATTGACCTTGCAAACTCAACAAGAGTTCTATTTCTCCTTTCTGCTACACCATTTTGTTGAGGAGAGTACTTGCAAGTAACTTCCCTTTTATACCTGCATTCCGCAAGTATTCACTGACCTCATTAGAGAAATACTCTCCCCCTCCATCTGACCTTAGTCTCTTCAATTTTTGACCTATGATTCTCTCTGCATACACATGATAATGTTTAAATGTATTGAACACCTTTGATTTATCTTTGATCACATATATGGTGATCCACCTAGTAGCATCATCAACATAAATCACATAATATCTTGAACCATCAATGCTAAAATCCTTTGATGGTCCCCACACATCTATGTGTACCAATTCAAGCTTCTTTGAATACATGAGACCGTGCTTATTATATGATTGCTTATGAGCCTTACCTAATTGACATGACTATGAACAAGGCATGACCAACATTGCCTTGAATCTTCAATGTGAATAGGCTTCCTTCTTTCTTTCCTGAAACAATTTGTTTATACCCATTGCTAGGGTCTTCCACAAAAACTCCATCATTAGTGAACCTTACTTCATAACCTTTCTCTACAATTCACCCTACACTTATCAGATTCTTTTGGATTGTAGGAACATACAAAACCTCACTCAGAAAAGTGCTTCCATCCTTGGCCTTTACTGATCCAATAGACTTCACATTATGCTTTGTGTTATCACCTATGTGAACCACATGATTACTTACTTTATTCTCCAAATCAATCATCAAAGCAATGTTGCCACTCAGGTGATTGCTACATCCTGAGTCTATGTAGAAGACAATTTGATCTTCACTTTGTCTTTCACAATTTGCATTCATAATTAAGGTTGAATCCTCCTTCTGATCTGAAGCATAGTTGTAGTAGGTATTATTATAGGATTGACTTTGAAAGCCTCTACCTGTATTTCTTCCAAACAAACCTCTACTACCTCTACCTCTGAAATTACCTCTCTGATTTCTATTACCTCTTCCTCTTGAATTAAAGTTCTGATTATATCCTCCACCATTCTAATTATTATGCCAATAATCATGAGCTAAATGATTAATCTTACCACAAATCCAACAAGCTTTGGCACCGTCTTTATTGTTTCTACCTCTTCCTCTTCCTTTGCCACCACCTCTTTGTCTTAGGAAGTTAGCTTGGCTAGTTGTACCTTCTTCTTCACTCAATTGTTGCTTGCCTTTGTTAAACTTCTTCTTATACTTTGAATACATTGCTTGACCTATACTTTTATCAACATCACCTTTGACATCCTGCTCAAAGGTTCGCATATGTCCTAGCTACTGATTCAAATCAGGAGTGAAATGATCTAGTGACAATTCAGTAGATAAAATGAATGGCTTCCATTTCTCATCTCTTCTCAAACCTGTGAGAATTTTCCTTACCAATTTTTCCCCTTCAATATCTTCATCAACTGCTCCTAATGCATCTGCAATGCCCTTCATCCTTGCTACATAATAAAAAATGGATTGAGAAGCCTTCTTCTTGAATGTGGTAAACTTTTCCCATAAAGATGCCTTTCTTGACTTTGTGGTGTTTTGGAAATGTTCTTCCAAACCATTCCATATGTCACTTGCACTTTAAAGTCATCTAGTGTGAGGTAGCAAATAATCATTGACTCCCATGTAGATAATGCTCCTAGCTTGAGCATCCTTCTTCATCCATGTCTTCAAATCTGAGAGTTCATCCCTAGTTGGAACACTAGGATCTCTGAATTCTGGTTTTTGTTCTTCACATGTGATATATCCTATCAGGCCTTTGCTCATAAGATGAGCTTCCATCCTCATTGACCAAGCAGGATAGTTTTCTCTATCCAATTTCTCTATCTAAAGAGAATCTCCCATCTTTTCTTCACCTGTGTATTAAATTCTTCAAGCTTTGTGATGAATAAATGTACCTTTACTTCATATGTAGTTCCTTTTGATCTTCTTGATAGCTTCAAGCCTCCTTCTCTAGCTTTTACTTTTTGAACCTTCAAAGGTTGATTTCTGTATAACTACAATAGCCCGGGTCTTCCTTTCTTCAATTCTGATAAACTCCTGCTCTGATACCACTAATGGAGAGTGTTAATCTCCAAAAGAATCAATTATCCTTGATGTTAGAGCAGCTCTATATCAAGAACAACTCAAAAATATAACCAATTTGAAAAATCAATGCCAAGTTATCAAGACTTTAGCTAATTGTGAAAAAGTCATTACATAGAAAAGTTTGCTGCACATAACTCACTCATTGACTGATCAAATGGGTTAAGTTTCTAATGAAACTTTGTACAAGTGTTTCCTAAATATTGTTTCACCTTCTCCAAGTTAAAAACTCTCAAAAGATTCACTAGATCTTGAGATATGATCCAAACAATCTACCTATGTCTGAAACTATTCTTCTATATAGTCGTTTGACACCTAGAACTTCTAATGCATGGTTCTACACAATTAGAGCATGTTTATCCAAATGCTTTTAGCCATAGGTAGATTACCTTCTAACTTAAAGAATGAGTGCTTGCCTTCTCAAAACTTTACAGTGTGAAAGGAGCACTGACCAGAACATTATCATCAAATTTGCACCTGCTACTGTCTTCTCTTCTTCACATTTACACATGTAAATGTTCCTACTTCCGATTCTCTGAGCCTGATCACAATTAGGATCTAGAAATTTTTACAAAGGTCACTCAACTATAGACTTAGACTTGTACAAATGCATTTCACAAAGGAATAAACATAGAAGGAGCACTGAGCAAAATATCGGGTGCAATGTTTCTTCTATTCAGGGAAACATTACATTTGATTCATGATCAATATTCTCATCACTTCTAAAGTTTCTAATGAATCTCACAACTTTTCTTTTTATCATCCCTCCTACATGAAGAACCAATATCATTGTGGAAGAAACTAGGTAAATGCTTAATGAGAAAAGGTTTCCTAATTATCTATGGAAACATGAATATCCAATACCACTTATGTTATAAACATGTTACATTTCAAATCCCTGGAAGGAATTCCACCTTATGAATCTTGGAATGGAAGATGAACGATCTTGGATCATTGCAGAATATGTGGGTTCATATGCACACACACTTTCACAGATCAATTGGAAGCTTGATCCGAGCATAGAGAAATGTGTGTTCATAGAAAATGAACTTAACCAAAATGGTTATAGACTTTATGATCCTAGTAGCAAAGGATTCATAGTAAAGTCAAAAAGTTGTATTTGATAAAAAAAATAAATTTAGGTTTGAAGATGATTGTAGGAAAATGAATTTACCTTATGAATTAGAGAATGATTTTTTTGGATTTCAAGGTCTACAAAAGCACACCAATAGCACAACGAAGAAGAAAATGCTTAAACCACAACCACAACACAATACATAATTTATTACCAGGTGGATCTATAAAGATAAGTCATCCGATAGGATTATAGGAATATATACAAACTAGGAAAAAAAAAAACCTCCTAAAGAGGGAGAAACATATTTGTCAGTCTTAAGTGTGTTCACACACATCACTACCAAAATATATCAACAAATCCCGCCTAGAAGTGATGTGATGAACAAGGAGGTGGCAATCATGTATAAGGAAGGGTCAAGCTTTGTAGAAAGAGATCAATCCACAAAAGGAAGTAAGCCCAAAGCTTCATACATCTCCCTAGGCAAAGCCTTTGTGAAAAGGTCTCCAACATTACCATATGTGGGTGCATACTCCAAACTAATCTCTTAAGCAGAGAACCTCTCCCTGACATAATGCTAGTGCACCTTATATTACTTTTTGCGAGCATGGAACATAAGGTTCCTCACAACTCACGATGATATTTGATTATCAATGAAGATCGTGGTGCCAAAAAACTGAGAAACACCCAAATCAGCCAAAAGGCATCTAAGCCACACACACTTAGCAATCATTGTGAAAGGTTCCCTATATTCAACCTCACAACTAGTCTTGGCCACAATAGGTTTCTTCTTCCTCAATTAATATATGCATGAGCTACCAAGCATGAAGAGAAAACCCCTAGTGGTAACAAGTGTCATAGAAACCAGGTCCCACTCTACATCATAAAAAACATGTAAATATGGTGGTAATGATTCCTCCTTGGGATAAAACAATCCAAGTAGTCGGGTACCACTCAAGAAGCAAAGTATGTGCTTAATTTCCTACCAACATTTTACACCTAGGCCATGCATCAATGTGCTTCTCATAGACAACCAAATTACTATCAATTCGTGTTGTGCATAAGAAAATCAAACATCCACCAACCTACTTATAGATAACAACATCGAAATGCATCTAGAGCATCATGAAGACTCAAAAGTAAATATGTTTCCATGGGAGTGGCAATATATTTGCAATCTTACAAGGCCAAAGTGTTGCACTAATGTGTCAATATGTTTTGTTTGACACAAATCTCTTCCCTCATCGACTTGAATAAATTGAATCCCCAAATAATGATGAAAATTCCTCAAAGATAGCATCTCAAAATAGGCATGCAAATCAGCCTTAAATTCAAAAAAATGCTTCTCACTAGGAGAAGTGACCAGCATGTCATCAACATTACAACAATAATTAGAAATAGATCATGTACACACTTCACATATAAGATGCTCCAGTGGGACCATTCTCAAACCATGTGCAAGGAATTATGCATGTATCTTTTCATATCAACCACATGTTGGGAGAATTTGCAACTTCCTTGTGCAACTATGAAGCAATGGTGGCCTCATAGGCACTCTCATAAAATCTCTATTTGCTGAAACAATCAAACATCTAAGATTATGAAGAGTGAATCGAAGACCCTTTGCACACATAAACTAGAATTTGAGAGCTTTCCAATGCAAGGTATTTAACTTAAAATGGTTACTCCTATTGGGAGAAGCAATTTCTCCAAGATAGACAACTTATAGGATTCACTAGGCATACATAGATAGACACCTGATCATTCCTCAATCTTGTTCTCTCAGGTTATGTTGCAAAATGACACAAGATTTGAATTGTCTTTAGAAGACTTGATTAGATCTCTAAAAAACCAAATATTACAAAGAATGAGTGAGATATGAATAATGAAATCTGCTCAACACTCAGTGTTATCTAGAACGATCACACATAATTGTTTTTGCTACCTATGGGTACACAAACTTTATTCAAATCACCCAAGCAAGCACGGAGAGGGCTTGCTTAGCTCACGGTCCTACTAACTTGCTTCCCAAGAATCTCTAAGAGCATATACATACATAGGGTCTACAATTCAAAGTTGATTGTGTATAGATATAGATATTAGTTAGGAGTGACTTTTCCTAAAGTATAGGTGATTACTCACACCTAAGTGTGATTCAAATTTTGGCTATTGAAGGGATAATTCAAATGAAAATTGAACTATGATATCTTCAAGCTTGAAGGCTTGTTCCATGAGGCTCCAAGTGGCATACATCTGATGGTCAAATTTAGACATGTTGAAGCTTGTATCTCAACACTTTTGCTCAAGCTTCAAGCTTCAATTCTTCATCTTAGCTCCAATAATCCAATGCTTTTCCTGAACTTTGCTAGCTTGATTGAATCCAAAGATTTGGTGAACATGTCAACACATTTGTCCTTAATACTTAAATGTTGCACTTGAACTTCTTTAGCCAACACCTTCTCTCTGATGTAATGATAGTGTACCTCTGTGTTTGCTTCTAGCATGGAACATGGGATTCATAGATACATACACACTACTCATATTGTCACACATGATTGGAAATTGATTAGCCTATATGTTTAACTCGATCATTAGAGTCTTGAGACACATAAGCTCACAAGTCACTTGAGCTAATGCCCTATAATAAGATTCACTAGATGAAAGGGTAATCGTGAGTTGCTTCTCTATCATCCAAGTAATGACTTTCTTGCCAAGCGTCATTGTATATCCACTTGTGATTCTTCTATCTTCTTTGGATTTAGCCCAATCAACATTTTTATAAGCTTTTGCCTACAATTCATCTTAAAGGATAAAATAGGCCTTCATTGAGTGTACCCTTGATATGATTGAGCATTCTCTTTGCTGCAAGTAAATGTGGAACTCTAGGTGTGTGCACGAATTGAAATAGCACACCAACTGTATATGGTAGGTCTAGCCTAGTAACAGTGGCATAGTTCAATGATCCAAATATAGGCATGTATAAAAGTGGATCTTCTACTAAATTACCTTATATTGAGGTCCATTTTATATTCACCTCCATATGATTGCTAAATGGTTTGCATCTTGTAATTCCATACTTCTTCAAGACATTCAAAAGGTATTTTATTTGCATGAGCCAAATACCATTATCTTGATATAAATCCTCAATACCTATAAAATACATTAGATCTCCACGTTCTTAGATCTTGAACTCCTTCCCAATCCTCCTTTTGATGTCCTCAATACCTTCTTCATGCTTTCTTGTAATAATTAGGTAATCTTCATAACACATAAGTAGACAGATAGTTCACCTTCCTTCTTGTAAAAGAATGATGGATCTACTTTGCTCTAATTTTATCCACAACTGATTAGATACTCCACAAGTCTTTGATTCCAAGTCCTTATGGCTTGTTTGAGACCATATCACACTTTGTTCAACTTGCAAACATAGCCATCCTTTACTTTGTCAGTAAACCCTAACGGTTGGACCATGCACACAACTTCTGTTGGAGAAATTGGAAAAGCATTCACATTTGGCTTCACTTGAAGAATCATATGAAGAAACATGTGATGAGTCACAAGAACCATTGCTTGTAATTGTGTGCTCATTTACCATATGTAAATGGTTAACTCATTAAAGAATCTTGTAAAAGGCTACAAACTCGTAGAGTTAAACAAAAAATAGTTATGAATTTGGATTGAGACAATATCTCCTAGATCAATGGAATCACCTTTGAGTGAGAGCGAAATTTGAATTTCAAATTCAAATTTTAAAAAATTCATTATAAAAGATACTTGTAAACTCGCGGTCCATAAGGCATCCTATTGAAGCTCTTCCACTGATCACTTATTGAATTTGAGTAGCTCACTTCATTGACTACTCATATCACTATTATTTGGCATCAATACCTTGCCAATGGTCTTGTAAAATCTTGTTCCATAATAGATATACATCATTGAGTATCTCTGTTGATTTCTCTGCTATGTCCACTCAATACCGTGAACTTTGAATGCTCATAGCTTAGTGATCGCTCGATAATTTTTCATGTTCTATAGCTTCTTGGAACCAACGCAAAGTCTACTATAAGCTGTCAAATTTTGAAGGCATTTGGTTTAGCCAATCTACAAAAATCCACGTCGACGTGCTCTCTGGTCATTCTCTGTGTAGCTCCTAAAAAGTCGAGGGTAAGCATCTACTTGCTAAAGTGATTGCTTAGTGTATCGTATACCATTTTAAGTGATTCCACTTGGAATCATTAGCTATCTAAGCTAATTAGATACCATAAAAATTAATTTTCCTAATTGCTACTATACTGTGAGCACTGAGAAAAATATCCAACATGTGTCAAGACCAAGATAGCAAGTTTTTGATCACTAGCTAGTTGCAAGGTTATCTATTTTGATTCAATTGTTTGAAGCATCATCTCCGAAGTACATAGGTACTTTATTTGTGTCATTTGAAAGCTAAGAGGGCCTAAAACACAACTCTGAGGTAAAATAGGGCAGTTACTAAGCAAGGTTTGGTAGTACCACCTCACTTCTTGAGGTATCCATCCATCTCTCCCAACTGTGGTATCAGAGCAATTTGAAGTAAAATGGGAGATGGTTTCCCTTCTTTTATTGAGAAATTGGATAGGAACAACTACCAACATGGTCCTTGAGGATGATGAAATATTTACAAGGAAGGAGTCTCTATGGATACATATCAGGAGATGAGGAGATGCCCGTTTTCAAAAGCAAAGGACAACCCACAAGAGAGGAGCTTGAAAGACTCAACTCATGGTGTGCCAAAGATGCATTAGGAAGGTCATATCTATTTAACTCTATTTATGACTTCCTTCTTCCTCACATTAGGAATTGTAAAACTTCCCAAGAGACTTGGGATACATTGTCTTCATATTTTTCTTCCAACACAAGAGCTAGAAAAAATCAACTATGGATTGCGTCTACCACTCAAAGGAAGCAACCCAAGCAAAGTGTTTTAGAGTATGTGACCAAAGTCAAAGATGTGGCTCACCAATTGGCAAGCATAGGAGAGGAGATTGAAGAGGAGCAAATAGTAAGACAGGTAATCAATGGCATCAAGGCAGATGATAAGTGGGAAGCTTTCACAACTCCTATGGACCTTTACATGGATATGGAGATTCTAGATCTTACCACACTCATGGGAAAACTCTTTACCCATGAAGCTAAGATAAGAAAAATGGAGAATGATCAAGAGGTAACAACTCTTTTGCCCTATACACATATAAAGGAAATACTAAAGAGAAAGGGAAAAGCAAGAAAGTAGAAGATGAAGGTACTACTTCTCAAGCTAACTATGCAGGGAGAGGTAGGAACTCAAGAGGAAGGGGTAGAGGAGGTAAGCAAGGTAGGGGAGACCTTTCAACTCTTCCCCATTCAACATATTTGGACTATCTAATCACACTACAAATGAGTGGGCTACAACAACAACTACAACAACAATTATCAAGGAGGATACAAATCAAGAAAGGGATTCAACAATTACATAGAGGATCAAGAGGATTCTCTTCTCATCATGAATATGACTTCAAAACAAGGTATGAATGATGAGCACCTCTTCTATATTAATCAAATGATGAGGACATCATCAATCTAGAAGAATTCAAGGCATGGAAATCAAAGGGAAAAGCCAAAATGAAGAGGTTGGAATAATTACCTGAATCATCCAACTAAGCTCTAAGGAGATCACAAAGGGAGAGCAAAAAGCCAATCAGATATGGGTATGATACTTCATTAGTTACTAAGCATTCCATTTATCTTGCTAAAGATTTTTCATTTGAAGAGCCTTCTTCATATGAAGAAGCAAAGACCAAGGCAGAATGGAAGGAAGCTATGGATGAAGAAATAGAAGCACTCCAATTGAATGATACTTGGGAGCTAGTACCCAAGAAGGCATCAATGAAGGTAATCGGCTCTAGATGGATTTACAAAATCAAGAGAAACTCAGATGAATATATAAACAGGTATAAAGCTAGACTTGTGGCTAAGGGTTTTCCACAAACCCAAGGAGTAGATTATGAAGAGACTTTCTCACCTCTGGCTAAAATGCCAACCATCAGAGTATTGGTAAGTGTGGATGCATCTAGGAATTGGAATATGTATCAATTGGCTGTGAAAATGCTTTCCTTAATAGATGGATTTTAGAGGAGGTTTACATGGCTCAACCTCTTGGCTATGAAGACCCAAGCAAGGTAAATTATGTGTGCAAATTGAACAAATATATTTATGGTTTGAAGCAGGCACCTAGGGCATGGAATCATAGGTTAACTACCTATCTTCAAGATCAAGGATTCATAATGAGCAAGGCAAATTCTTCTCTATTTGTGAAGAGGAGCAACTCAAAATTGATATATTTATGTGTGTATGTTGATGACATCATCTTGATAGGTAGTGATGCCAATGGCATAAAAAAAAATCAAGAACCAAATGATGCAGGCTCCTCCTTTGTGAGGCTTGGAAACTTCTCTTCCAAGTCATAAGGTAGTTTTACTTTCCTGCATTCATTATGAAACCAAGAATCATTCTCATCAAAGACAACATCCCTACTGACCATGAATCCTTTGTTTGAAGGGTTGTAGAACCTGTATCCTTTGTGATTCAAGTCATACCCTATGAAGATGCACTTCTCTTTGGACTTATTTTTATCAGTGTATAGGGTAGAAGAGCTATTACCTCTTGATGAATCTCCATTCTTGTTGAGCTTGGATTCATGGGTGAATAGTTGCCCCATGAGAGTGGTAAGGTGTGGAATCTGCAGGTCCATGTACAAGTCCATGGCAGTTGTGAAGCTCTCCCATTTGTCATCAGCTTTAATATCATTGATTACTTATCTTACAATCTCCTCCTCTTCAATTTCTTCTCCTATGCTTGCCAATTGATCTGCTACATCTTTGAATTTGGGCACATACTCTGAGATCCCTTGCTTAGGTTGCTTTCTTTGAGTGGTAAACTCAATCGATAATTGATTCTTCCTAGCCCTTGTGTTGGAAGAGAACTATGAAGACAATGTTTCCCAAGTCTCTTGGGATGTCTTACAATTCCTAATATGTGGAAGAAGAAAATCATTGCGTTAAGTAAGTAAGACCTTGCTAATGCATCCTTGGCACACCATGTGTTGAGTCTTTCATGCTCCTCTCTTGTAGGTTGTCCTTTGCTTCTGAATATGGTCATCTCCTCATCTCCTGAGATGTATCCATAAAGGCTTCTTCCTTGCAAGTATGTCTTCATCCTCAAGGACCATGCTTGGAAGTTCTTCCTGTCCAATTTATCAATGAAAGAAGGAAAACCATCTCCCATTTTACCTTAACTTTGCTCTGATACCACTGTTGGGATAGATGGATGGACACTCTAAGAAATGAGTAGGTACTGCCAAATCTTGCTTTGTACCAACCCTTTTAAGCTTCATAGTTGAGTTGTGGGCCCCCTTAGCATTCCAAAGACACTATACAAGTGCCTATGTACTTTGGAAATGATGTATGAAAAGATTGAATCAAAACAGACTACTTCAAGGTTGAAGGTTCAATGAAAACCTTCTATTTTTTTATCACACACCTGCTGCTTTTATGCTCAGTGCTACCAGTACACTAGGAATTAGAAAAATTCCTTTCAGAGGTATCTAATTACTTAGTAAGCTAATGATTCCAAGTGGAATTACTCAAAATGATGTACTATACATAGAGCAATCCATTTAGTAATTAGATCATTACCCCCGATTTTTTAGGACCTCTATAGAGTTTGACCAGTGAGTGCTTTGACGTGCTTTTCTCCAAATTAGTTACTTTGTGAGATGTAGAGAACCTGGAGCTTATTCTAACAAGCTATAGAACATTGAAAATGGTGGAGAAATGACTGAGATATGAGCAGTACAAGTTGACAGTTATGAATGACTATGATAGAGAGATCATTGATGAACAATGTAGATCTATTCTATTAATGAACAATGTTGTACAAGATCATAGGCTTGAAAATCATAGCCTAATGATGGTGAGTAGTGTAGGCTACAATGTAGACCTCACACTCTTACGAAATAGCAATATAGAACTCGGGAAAATGATCACTTCTACTCGCGACTTTTTCAAGTCACTTTATATCATAGCTACATTCAAATTTGAATTTTAATTCAACTTTTTGGCTCTCTCTAAAAGTACTCCTTCAATCTAGGAAATATTCCCTCAATGAAGTAGTTTCTTTTCTAACTAACAAGTCCACGAGTTTTTGGTAGGTGATTACAAATATTCTCTCAAGTCAAAAGATGACTTTTACAAATGGTAAAGATAAAAACTCTTTCTAGCAATGGTTTCCATGGAGCTTCATATGTCTATGTACTTCAAGCCAAATGTGTGGGCTTAAACTTTACACCAACACATAGGTACTTTATTTGTGTCATTTTCAAGCTAAGAGGGCCTAAAACACAACTCTGAGGTAAAATAGGGTAGGTACTAAGCAGGGTTTGGCAGTACCACTTAACTTCTTGAGGTATCCATCCATATCTTCCAAAAACTTCCTCTAGCTATCCATTGATTAATGCATTCTTCACAACAAGTTGATACATCTTCCAATTCTTGCTTATTGCAATTGCAATGATAGCTATGATGGTAGTCACCTTAGCCATAGGGCTAAAGGTCTCCTCATAGTCTAATCCATAAGTCTGAGCAAATCTTTTGGCTGCAAGCCTACATTTATACCTAGCAATACCACCATTTGAATGTTTTTAAGCTTTATAAACCCACTTGTTCCCAATTACCTTCATATCTTTCTTCCTTGGTACAAGATTCCAAGTGTGATTGTCTTCAAAAGCCTTGATTTCCTCTTGCATATCCTCTTGACATTTCTTGTATGTGTTGGTTTCTTCAAAGCATGTGGGTTCTTCAATGATCTTGCTCATATAAGCATAATGCCTAGTCATAAATGAATCATAGGTACATCTTTCAACTCGATACCTTACCCTATAAGAACTTCTTATCTCACCATTCCATTGATTAGGATATTTGTTGTCATTGGACTTTGAGCTCTCCCCCTTATTCCCATGATGATATGTGTTGAGCTCAATCCAAAGATTATCATCTTCTTCATTGACTTGATGTAGGGCTTCTTCTATCCCATGATGGCTAAGAAAGTGACTCCTTTGGTCCACCAAGAACGATGCTCTGTGGTTCATTTCTTGTTATTTTCTTTTCTTCATCTTCATTACCCTACATAGATACATTTGAGGCATATAAAAGTAACAATTTATCAAATCTGACATCTCTTGATACTTTTAGTTCTTTTGTTGTAGGGTCAAAACACCTATAACCCCTCTACTCACCCACATACCCTATAAAGACACACCTTTCTGATCTATCATCAAGCTTGGTCCTTAATTCATTTAAAATAAAAACATAGCATGTACAACCAAAGAATCTATTAGGCTACCATTGGTATGTCTAATCTTGTAAATTGAGAATGATATGTTTTGTAAAATAGGTCGAAAGGAATTTTCAGTAATTCAACAAATGTTCATCTGTGTAACTGAAGAAAGAGAGAAAGAATAAGTACTTCCTATTCATGTGAAAAATAGGGGTCCCCTTCTGTAGAAAGAGTAGCCGAGTTTGAGTAGCGTACACAGGTAAATTGTATCTTGTAATACATTGTTGATTAATTTACATACATACTTTGATGCCATGCCTCTATGTATATCAATTGTGTCATTTATTCTTCTGTTATTATATTTTGTGTTAAGTTTTGTTCTAAGGTTAGATAGAATACAGTAAGGGAATAGAAGTGGATTGGGGCAATCTTTCATATTCCTCATTCCCCGAACCTACCCTATTCTACATAGCAACATTACATAACTAATCCAACCAAACAACTCTCAAGTGTGAAACATCTGGATTTCTATTGTACCAAGCTTCATAAGGTGTAGTAGCATGTATACTTGATGTAGGAGCTCTATTCATGATGTATATAGTTGTGGTTGCTACATTAGCCCAATAACAATTTAGCATATCAATCTCCTTCATCATTGCCTGAGCACATTATGCAATATATCTATTCTTTCTTTCTGCCACACCATTTTGTTGTGGTCTGTAATAAATGTGATTTGCCTTTCCATACATTTAGTATCCAAAAGATCATAATTGAGTTCTCCTTTGTTGGTCCCAAAACATCTGTATGAATGAGGTCAAGTGGATTGTAGCTCACCATTAATTGTTCTTTTTGAATGGTAATCTTGTTTGCTTTCACGATTGACAAGCTTCACATAAGTTCTTAAGATTATAATTATAGAGATTAGGTAACTTTAATCCTAACCTCTTCTTCTGCATGTCCTTCAATCTCTGATTATTGATTTGTCCATACCTTTTGTGCCATAGATCCAACTCTACCACTTCTTGTTTCCAAATGTGAAGTAAGTTATGTGATTGACGTTGGGCTTCACATCCAAAGCGAATAGCCTTCCTTCCTTTCTGCCTTTGGCTATCAATCAATACCATTCTTTAGATTTTTCCACAAAGCAAACTTTTTATTGAACTTAACCTCCAATACTATCTCAACCATTTGCCCCATAGAAACTAAATTCTTTATGATTGTGGAAACATCAAGAACATCCTTTAAACAATCTTCTTTATGAGAAACTTCCAACATAACATCACCTATATGTGTAATATCATGAGGAGTTTCATCACCTGTTTCCACGTGTCCTTTGGTTGATGGCACTTGGAAATTTGAGGAGAAATGCTTGTTGCAATTCATGTGATTGCTACACCCACTATCAATGTACCATGTATTTGATCCTTCTATCTTGTAGTCACTCCTCTACATCATAGCCAATATACTCAGGTTTTCATTTGAAGTAGATGCATAATTACCTTTGCCTTTGTAGGTCGAATTTGTCTTCACCCTTTGATAGCAATCTCTTGCATACTGGCCATACTTGTCACAAATGAAGCATATTGGAGTTAGACGTCTGCGGAAGCACATGAACAACACAAGGAAGAAGAAGAAGCTTGGAGCACAACACACAATACTGAATGTATTAATAAAGAACGTACAAAGATGAGCAACCCGTTAGGGCGGAAAAAAACCTCCTAAAGAGGGAAAAAATTACCCCGACGATCGTAGTGTGTTCACACACATCACTACCTAAATATATCAACAAATCCCCCCTAGGAGTGATGCGATGAACAAGGAGCTGGCACTCATGTATAAGGAAGTGCCAAGCTATGTGGAAATCACTCCACAAAAGGAAGTAAGCCCAAAGATTTGTGGAAAGCTTCAAACTTATCCCTAGGCAGAGCCTTCATGAAAAGGTCTACAATGTTCTCCTTCATGGGCACATCTGCAAAGCTGATCTCCCCAGCAGAGAACCTCTCCCTGACATAATGATAATGCACCTCAATGTGCTTAGTGCAAGCATGGAACGTAGGGTTCCTTGCAACTTCCAATGCACTCTGACTATCAGTGAAGATGGTGGTGGCAGAAGACTGACCAACACCCAAATCAGCCATAAGGTGTCTGAGCCACACACACTCAATGCAAGCTATGAAAGATGCCCTATACTCAACCTCACAACTGGAAGTGGCCATAATAGGCTGCTTCTTGCTCAACCAAGATATACATGAGCTACCAAGCATGAAGAAAAAGCCACTAGTGGACACACGAGTGTCATAACAACCAGCCCAATCAGAGTTAGAAAAAGCATGAAAATCTGATGGTAGTGATCGCCCCTTGGGATAAAACAACCCAAATAGCCAAGCACCACTCAAGTAGTGAAAGATGCGCTTAACCGCGTGCCAATGCTTGACTCCAAGGCAATGCATAAACCTGCTCATCTGTGAGATAGCAAACTGAATATCTGGCCGAGTAATGCATAAATAAATCAAGCATCCAACAACCTGCTGATAGAGAACAATATCAAATGCATCTCTAGCATCATGAAGACTCAGTCATAGACCTGTCTCCATAGGAGTGGCAATAGGTTTGCAATCTTCAAGGCCAAAACGCTGTAATAATGTGTCAATATATTTTGTTTGACAAAAAGCCATTCCACCATCAACATGCATAAACAGAATGCCCAAATAATGATGCGAATGCCCCAAATCAGACATCTCAAATGAGGGATGTAAATCATCCTTGAAATTAGCACTATGCTTCTCATGAGGACTAGTGAGCAACATGTCATCAACATACACCACAATGATCAGAAGTACATCATTAGCACGCTTGACATATAAGGTGCTTTCAGTTGGACCGTTGTCAAAACCATGTGCAATCAGATAGGCATGTATCTTTTCATACCAACCATGTGGTGCTTGCTTTAAACAATATAATGCCTTCTTTAACCTGCACACCTGGTTTTCATGCCCTTTCTGCACAAAGCCACGGGGTTGAAAAACATACACTTCTTCATGCAAGTCACCATTCAGAAATGCTATTTTAATGTCCAATTGATGTACATTCCAACCATGATGGGTTGCAAGTGCACAGATGCTCTGAATATTAGTCATACAACATGTAGGTGCAAAGTCTCATCAAAATCAATGCCTCTTTCCTACGCATGACCCTTTGCAACAAGCCTAGACTTATACCTATCAACTCTTCCATCAGGCTTACACTTCAACTTGTACCCACTTAGTGCCAATGGCCTTCTTGCTAGGAGGAAAGCCACACAAAGACCATGTACCATTCTTCATTATAGCATCATATTCAGATTGCATAGCAGCCATCCAATAATCTGAATTTTGTGCTTCATCAAACGAAACATGCTCATTTTCATAACAAATACTAGATGCAGCCATAGCATAGCAATCTGATGCAAAAGAGACACTATGAGAGCTTGAACGAGTATGATATGACAGAGATGCATCTAATTTGTTGTCACACAAAGTTTGCACTAGCCATTTTGGCATAGTGTTTGCCTGCTCAATATCAGCTCTCTCATCAACAAGTGCATCATGTAAATCTGCATCAGAAATGGAATGATCTATATCATCACATGAAACCTGCAGAGGCTAAAATGTTGCCTCATTAGGACCAGCACTAGACTATCCACTTGTAAAAAGAGGCAGCAAAGTATCATACATGTCTTTAGAGCCAACAGATGTCTCCTTAGTACATGAAATCAATGGCGAATAACATCTTCCACAAAATCAACATCACGGCTAACCAGAATTTGTTTACTCTGTGGATGATATAGACGATAGCCTTTACTTTCAGAACTATACCCAACAAAAATACATTTTCATGCTTTATCATTCAATTTTCTACGATGTTGTTTAGGCACTAATGCATATGCCAAACAACCAAAAACACGTAGATGAGCAACAAATGGCTTGCGATCATGCCAGGCCTCATATGGAGTGATAGACTTTAGCACTTTAGTGGGACACCTTTTAACTACATATGTTGCACACATGATAGCCTCAAGCCATAAACTATGTGGTAAAGCTTGACTCTTGACCATACACCTCGTCATCTCCATGAGTGACCTATTCTTTCATTCAGCAACTCCATTCTATTGAGGTGTATATGACATTGTACACTGGTGTTGTATGCCACGTTCAACTAGAAATGCATTAAAATCAAACGACATATTGTTGAGCCCATAAAATTCATGTTGGTCAAAGTCAATGGTAGTTAAAGTCAAGGTCAAAGTCAATTGGTCAAAGTCAACAAGATCAAGGTCAAAGTCAACAGGTGCAAAGTCAAAGTGCTAAAGTGCAGGTGTCAAAGTGCACAGGTAGTGCACAATTAATTGTCCACAAAGGGTAAATTGGAGAAAGTGGGATGCAGGTTGCAGAGGTATTTTCTCTAATTTCCCTAAGGTTCAAAGTGTTTTTAAAGTATTTTGGAAGGTTCAGGTGAACCCTCTCTGATGTGCAAAAGTGAAGACTTAAAAGGAACTGTGAAGGTATGTGAAGCGGCAGCGTACGCACAGGTGAAAGGATGGCCCCCCAATTAAAATTTTGGGTTTTAGTCTAAAGTCACTACAGGACAAAACAGTGAGTCGTTGGCTACCACTTGTGAAGACAATCTTGGGACATCAAAGTGAGCACCAAGATACTCTTGCAGTTAGGAGCGTACGTGATCGACACACTCAAATCAAGGCAAGGACTATTCTTGGACCAATGCTAGAGTAAGCAAGGGAAGCATAGTCTAAGTGAAGCAAGAGAGGGAAGTGAACGGTCACGAGTGTGCAACGCAGAGAAGTGGAGTTGAAGGAGTGCATGGAGAGTGACTAAGGGATTGTGCAGAGAGTGCTAAGCTAGTCCCCCAAGGATCTCAAGGTCTCCTTGCAGTGTGCGCGTGCCGACAGAAGGTATTCATTCCTCCCCCTTAGTGGAAGCTTGATGCAAGGTGTGCACAAGGATAAGCTTGAAGCAGGTGGAGGTCTGGTGCAGAGGAGGCTGGCGGCAAGAAGACTTTGGGGTATTTGGTATTTTTTCATTGAGTACTCTGTGGGATTGTGCACAGAAGTATTGGTTTGTATATGCTTCAAACATTGTAATTGTCTTACTATAATCAATCGGCAGAAGCTTCCAAGGTGTATTTCCTCTCCTAGTCTTTTCCTTTTCTCCTACAAACCCTCAAACTCCTTCTTGTCTAAGAATCCCCCAACACATATACCCCCTGTTGGGGGATTCTTTGACAAGAAGGAGTTTGAGGGTTTGTAGGAGAAAATGAAAGGACCAAAAGAGAAAATACACCTTGGAAGTTTCTGCCGTTTGATTACAGTAAGAAAAGTACAATGTTTGAAATACAAGATACACCAATACCTCTGTGCACAATCCCGCAGAGTGCCCAATTACAAAATATCCAATATCCCAATGTCCTCTTGCTGCCGACCTCCTCTGCAACAAACCTCCACCTGCTTCAAGCTTCTCCTTGTGCACACCTTGCACCAAGCTTCCACCAAGGGGGAGGAGTGAATACCTGCTGTCGGCAAGCGTACACTGCCAAAGGACCTTGAGATACTTGGGGGAACTATAGCTTAGCACTTCTCTGCACCAAAATCCTTGGTCACTCTCTATGCACCTTGCACTTCCACTTCTGTGCGACGTACTCTGGTGACTCTTGCACTTCTCTCTCTTGCTCCCCTTTAGCCTATGCCCTCTTGCTTACTCTAACCTTGGTCCAAGAATGGCCCTTGCCTTGATTTGAGTGTGTCGATCACGTACGCTCCTAACTGCAAGTGAATCTTGGTGCTCACTTTGATGTCCCAAGATTGCTCTCACAAGTGGCAGCCAACTACTCACTGTTTTGTCCTGTAGTGACTTTAGTCTAAAACCAAAAATTTTAATGGGGGCCATACTTTCACCTGTGCGTACACTTTGCCGCTTCACATGCCTTCACATTTCCTTTTAATTCTTCACTTTTGCACATAAGGGGGGTTCACCTGAACCTTCCAAAACACTTTAAAACACACTTTGAATTTGGGGCAATTAGAGAAAATACCTCTGCAACCTGCAACCCACTTTCTCTGATTTACCCTTTGTGGACAATTACTTATGCACCACCTGTGCACTTTGACACCTGCATTTTGACTTTGCACCTATTGACTTTGACCTTTGACCTTGTAGACTTTGACCAGTTGACTTTGACCGTTTGACTTTGACTGCAGTTGACTTGACCAACATGACTTTTATGGGCTCAACAGTTGCCCACCACCTAATGTGCTCTCCGTCCCGGAGAGCTATAGCTAAAACTTTGAAGAGCCGCAAAAACTTGAATAGGACATCTGAGCAGCAACCAATTCCACCAAAAGCAGGAGAGAACAAGCACCAGAGAAGAACCAAAATTGGGATTTTTGAATGGAAAAGCAAAAAGGGGGGGCAATGGGAGGGTAGAAAGGAAGGGGAAGGGATGGCTGAGGGTGCGAAGATGGATGGGGTAGGGAGGGGAAAGGATGTGGCTGGGCATATTGGTAAAGGGAGGGATTGGGAGTAGGAATCAGGGGTCGGGAGGAGGCTAAAATGATCAAACCGGAGGGCTACAGAGGGTACATATGGGAGATTATTAAACATAAGGTAAGACAAGGTGAGAATAGACCATTTGGACAATGTTGTGAAATAAAAACATGTGATAAAGGTGTTCAAAACATGTGGTTTCAGACCAAAAGTCATACAAAAAGTGGGAATTTATAAAAAGAAAGTCAAAAACTGAGTTCATAGGTGCCAAAAAACATGAAAATGACTCCATTTTTGTAAAAAACGGCCAACTGAGGCACAATCCAGAGCCAAAAGCTTTGAGCCATGAAAATAAAAAAATAAAGTAAAATAAAATAAAAAAATGATCGCTTTGTTTTGTTTTTTTTTTTGTTTTTTTTGTTTTTTTTTTTTTTTCAACGCTCAGACAGAATTAATAAAAAAGAAAATAAAATAAATAAGAAAATAAAATAAAATAAATAAAAAATAAAAAAATAATAAAAAAGAATAAAAGAAGAATAAAATAAAATTAAAAAAAATAAAATAAAATAAAAGGGGGGGGGGGGGGGGGGGGCGCGGGGGCGGGGGGGGGGGGGCGGGGCTGTCAGAACGGGGGGGGGGGGGGGGGGGGGGGGGGGGGGGAGGGGGGGGGGGGGGGGTGGGGGGGGGGGGGGGGGGGGGGGGGGGGGGGGGGGGGGGGGGGGGGGGGGGGGGGGGGGGGGGGGGGGGGGGAGGGGGGTGGGGGGGGGGGGGGGGGGGCGGGGGGGGGGGGGGGGGGGGGGGGGGGGGGGGGGGGGGTGGGGGGGGGGGGGGGGGGGGGGGGGGGGGGGGGGGGGGGGGGGGGGGGGGGGGGGGGGGGGGGGGGGGGGGGGGGGGGGGGGGGGGGGGGGGGGGGGGGGGGGGGGGGGGGGGGGGGGGGGGGGGGGGGGGGGGGGGGGGGGGGGGGGGGGGGGGGGGGGGGGGGGGGGGGGGGGGGGGGGGGGGGGGGGGGGGGGGGGGGGGGGGGGGGGGGGGGGGGGGGGGGGGGGGGGGGGGGGGGGGGGGGGGGGGGGGGGGGGGGGGGGGGGGGGGGGGGGGGGGGGGGGGGGGGGGGGGGGGGGGGGGGGGGGGGGGGGGGGGGGGGGGGGGGGGGGGGGG
>MU264280.1:0-25000 GCA_020310875.1 Ceratopteris richardii
ATGCACTATCAAAGTGCTTGTGCAGGCTGTTTTTATCTTTGTGACAAAGATATATAAGTTTTAGTTTGGTAGTATAAGCATCTCGAAGTCTGCTAAAGATCTAGCAGAACTTGTAAGGGTAGTTTGTTTCAACTTTTTTAGATACAATCATTTTTCTACATCAGGGCATTTTAGTTAGTGGCCATGGCTAAAAGAAATGATGTATTACGTATGTTAATTGTTAAGGATAAGTTGGATGGTACTAATTACCCATTGTGGGCTCATATGATGACACATGCATTGGTTGTAAAGGACTGAGGAACATTGTGTAGAGTGTTGAAAAACGTCCTATTACACTTGCAAATACAGGTATTGAAGCTAATACAGATGGCGTTGAGGATGCTGGTATTCTTTAGATTCCTATTCGTGTTGTGATTTCTACTGCACCTACTATAGAGCAAATTCTTTGGGATGGTAGAGATGCTCAAGCAAATGCATTGATAGCCTTGTCTATCAAATGTGCCTATTCCTCACATTCGCTCTTACATAATAGCTAAGGATGCTTGGATACACTTACCACATTGTACCACGCTAGGAATGAGGCTCGTGTTGCTTACGTCCGAAAACAGTAGGAGAGTGAGCATATGAATGAATGTGATTCTATGGATAGTTTTCTAACAAAGATCAAAGACTTCAAGGAACAGTCAATTTTGATGATGAAGTTATACCAGATAGCTCACTTGTGCAAACCATTCTAAATGGTCTTCTTGATTCATATCAGAGTTTTGATTCTACTCTTCGTCTTATGATGAAAGGCCATCCAAATGCCTTTTCATTTGAGGAGTTACTCTCTGTCCTGTTGCAGGAAGATCAATCTACGCAAAATAGGTCCATTATGCGTTTTGTAGATCAAGTTTTCCTAACTAGTTTAAAAGGGCAAAGGTAAATGGAGCTTATCTACTAGTAAGCAGAAATCTACAAATGTTGCATATTTGAAGAGGGAAGACAAACATGAGAAATCAAAAAAGAAGAAATTCTTTTATAAGTATTGTAAAGAAAATGATCATGTCATAAAGAGCTATCCAAAACTGGTTGCAAAAGAAGCAAAGGAAAAAGAGGCTCAACTCATTGTTGCAGATGCCTCTACACCAAAAACAGATTCTACTAATCTTGTGCAGAATGAAGAATGGGCATTTCCTACTATGTGCAGTTTTGACCCATCTTCTCCTGAATAGTGTATGTCTACAATAAACTCATATGTTTGGTACTTTGATAGTGGGGCAACCAAACATATTACCTCGTAGCGTAGTTCTTCACTTCGCTCGAGCCCGCCCCTATAGGGAATATTATCATATGCACCAAAACGCCTCTTATCCTGTCATGGGACTTGGTAAGATCATCACTTTGTCGAATGCTTTATTTGTACTAGCGATCAAGAAAAATATGTTATCCGTTTTCTACACTAGCCAAGATTGGCTTGGTTGTGAAATTTATTGATGACAAATAAACCGTTCATGACCTATCCAATGGCAATATGATTATTACTTTTGACATTTTATGTCATGGGTTTTATAAGCTCATAGACTATGAAAGATCTGTTAATGATTTGGCATGTGTAGTACATGATTCTCAGGCTATGTCAGATGCAAAGCTTTGGCATGTATGCTTTGGTCATCTGAATTTTACTAGTTTGCTACACCTATAGAAATCTGAAATGGTATCCTCTTTGCCCAAACTTGAGGCACCTAGAAAACATGTCTTTATTGGGCAAAATCTAGTGTTCCTCCTTTCCAAAAGATGGTTCAGTTCAAGCTACTCCGAAATCGCAACTTGTTCACAGTGATGTCTATGGTCCTATGCAGAGACCCTCTTTTGGAAACTATCTTTACTTTCTGACGTTCATTGATGATTTTTCCAGGCATGCATGGGTATATCCTTTGAAAGCAAAGTCCAAAGTGTTCATGTGCTTCAAACAGTTTTTGGTTTTGGCTGAAAATCTGTCAGCATGTAAAATGGGAACCCTCCATTCTAATCGAGGGGGAATATATGTCTTCTGACTTTAATGCATTTTTGGCTAAACGTGGGATAAACATCAATCTACAGTGCCATATACACCTCAACAGAATGGAGTTTCTAAACGGAAGAACAGGTCACTCATGGAGATAGCAAGGTGTATGGTCAAGAGTCCGGCTTACCACATAGTTTCTAGTTTGAGGCTGTCATGTGTGCCACATATGTACTGAACAGGTGTCCCACTAAAGCGCTGCAGTCTATCACTTCATATGAGGCTTGGCATGGTTAAGCCATCTTGCATGTTTTTTGTTGTTTGGCATATGCATTAGTGCTTGAACGCGCAAAAATTGAATGATAAAGTAGCAAAATGTATTTTTGATGGGTACAGTTCTGAAGTAAAGGTATCGTCTGTCATCCACAGACTAAACGCATTCTGGTTCGCCATGATGTTGTTTTGTGGAAGATGCTATACAGCCATTGCTTTCATGTACTAAGGAGACATATGTTATCTCCAAAGACATGTATGATACTTTGTTGCCTAGTTTTACAAGTGGATAGTCTAGTGCTGGTCCCAATGAGGCAACTTCTCAGCCTTTGCAGGTTTCATGTGATGATGCAGATCATTCCATTTCTGATGTAGATTTACATGATGCACTAGTTGATGAGAGAGCTAATATTGAGCGGGCAAAAACTATGCCAAAATGGCTGGTGCAAACTTTGCATGACAGCAAATTAGATGCACCTCTATCATATCGTACTCGTTCAGGCTCTAATAGTGCCTATTTTGCATCAGATTGCTATGCTATGACTGCATCTAGTCTCTGTTATGAAAATGAGCTTGTTTCGTTTGATGAAGCATAAAATTCAGAAAATTGGATGGCTACTATGCAATCTAAATATGATGCTATAATGAAGAATGGTACTTGGTCTTTATATGACTTGCCTCAAGGCAAGAAGGCCATCGGCACTAAGTGGGTATACAAGCTGAAGTGTAAACCGGATGGTACAGTTGACAGGTATAAGGCTAGGCTTGTTGCAAAGGGTTATGCACAAGAAAGAGGCATTGATTTTGATGAGACCTTTGCACCTACATGCCGTATGACTACTGTTAGGAGCATCTGTGCACTTGCAGCTCATAATGGTTGGAATGTACATCAGTTGGACATTAAAACAGCATTTCTGAATGGTGACTTGCATGAACAAGTGTATGTTTTTCCACCCCATGGATTTGTGCAGAAAGGCATGAAAACCAGGTGTGCATGTTAAAGAAGGCATTATATGGTTTAAAGCAAGCACCACATGCTTGGTATGAGAAGATACATGCCTATCTGATTGCACATGGTTTTGAGAACAGTCCAACTGAAAGCACCTTATATGTTAAGCGTGATAATGATGTGCTTCTGATCATTGTTGTCTATGTCGACAACATGCTGCTCACTGGTCCTAATGAGAAGCATATTGCTGATTTTAAGGATGATTTGCATGCCTCATTTGAGATGTCTGATTTGGGGCATTTGCATCACTATTTGGGCATTCAGTTTATGCAAGTTAATGGTGGAATGGCTTTGTGTCAAATGAAATATATTGACACATTATTGCAGTGTTTTGGCCTTGAAGATTGTAAGCCTATTGCCACTTTTATGGAGACAGGTTTACGATTGAGTCTTCATGATGTTGGAGATGCATTTGATGTTTTTCTCTATCAACAGGTTGTTGGATGCTTGATTTACTTATGCATTACTCAACCAGATATTGAGTTTGTTGTCTCACATATGAGCACGTTTATGCATTGCCCAAGAGTCAAGCATTGGCAGGCGGTTAAGCGCATCTTTCGCTACTTGAGTGGTAGTCGGCTACTTGGGTTGTTTTATCCCAAGGGGGGATCACTACCGCCAGATTTGCATGCTTTTTCTGACTCTAATTGGGCTAGTTGCTATGACACTCGTGTGTCCACTAGTGGATTTTGCTTCATGCTTGGTAGCACATGTATATCTTGGTTGAGCAAGAAGCAGCCTATTGTGGCCACTTCCAGTTGTGAGGCTGAGTATAGGGAAGCTTTCATGGCTACTATTGAGTGTGTGGCTCAGATGCCTTATGGCTGATTTGGGTGTTGGTCAGACTTCTGCCATCACCATCTTCACTGACAGTCAGAGCGCATTGGTAGTTGCAAGGAACCCTGTGTTCCATGCTCGCACTAAGCACATTGAGGTGCATTATCACTATGTGAGGGAGCGGTTCTCTACTGGGGAGATAAGCTTGGCATATGTGCCCACGCAGGAGAACATTGCATACCTTTTACAAAGGCTCTGCCTAGGGAGAAGTTTGAAGCTTTCTGGCAAAGCTTTGGGCATACTTCCTTTTGTGGTGTGATTTCCACATAGCTTGGCACTTCCTTATACATGAGTGCCAGCTCCTTGTTCACTGCAATCACTCCTAGGGGGGATTTGTTGATATATTTATGTAGTGATGTGTGTGAACACACTATGACCGTCGGGGCACTTTTTTCCCTCTTTAGGAGGTTTTTTTTCCCCTGGCTTGTATATATGCCTATTGCCCTAATGGCTACTTACTTTGTACATTCTCTCGTAATAACATTCAGTATTGTGTGTTGTGCTCCAAGCTTCTTCTTCCTCCTTGTGTTGTTCGCAGTGCTTCCATAGACGTCTAACTCCAACACTTTTTACATGTAAACTTCTCTTCAGGTGTAACTTGATGTACAGCAGCAGTCGGAGTTCTGTTCATGCAGTCGGAGTTCTGTTCATGGTGTACAACAGTATGCACAGCTTCTGCCCAATAACAATGGGGCATATTCTTCTCAGCCATCAAGGCTCTTGCTATTTCCGCAATATGTCTATTTTTGCGTTCAGCAATGCCATTCTCTTGTGGTGTGTACCTGCATGAAAACTGACACGGAATTCCATGATTTTTAGAAAACTGTTGACTCATTTGATATGTATTCACCTCCTCCATCAGATCTTAATGTCTGAATGTACTTCCTTGTATGCTTTTTCCACAATAGCTTTAAAATTCTAGAAGTGAGTAAACACCTCACTCTTCTCTTTCATGAAATATACCCATACTTTGTGTGTATGGTCATCAATGAAAGTAACATAAAACGTGCAACCGCCCATAGATGTGGTCTTTGTTGGATCCCAAACATCTGTATGTACTACTTCTAGTACATTCTCATTAACATGCTTGTCATGTGGAAATGATGTTGTTGACTGTTTACCAAATTGACATGCTGCACATACCGTTTGCATTTCTGCAACTTTGAAATTTGGTTGTCCATGAACAATCTCCTTTGACTGCATCAATTTCAACCTTTGCAAGTTTGCATATCCAATCCGTTTGTGCCACATTTCTATATCTGCAATAACTCCTGCATCTTTTGCAAACATGGCTGCATTCATTTCAGGAATCTTCACATTTAAGGTGAACATCCTACCCACTTTGTTTCCTTTGGCAACCAGTCATCCATCCTGCTTGTACTCTTCTACATATAATCCATCCGCATTGAACCTGACTTGTAATCCCTCGTCAACCATTTGTCCAATAGAAACCAGATTCTTTGTTATATTTGGAGCATGCAACACATCAGCAAGATGTTTTACCTTTCCATCCTCCATCGATAGTGCTATGCTTCCTGTATGCTCAATAGGGTGTGATATGTCATCACCTGTTTCAACATATCCGAGAACTGGCAATTTTTGCATAGTACTAAACCACATGACTGGTCATGTGATTTGAAGCACCTGAATCAACATACCAGACATTATCATTTGATTTTGAAACACCAACAAACATCGTATTCATCATGTGGTGTTGAACCATGAACAGCTTCTGAGAATCATCTACACTTGTGGATGCATAGTTATTCTGCTGCCTTCTGTTATTTTGATTCTTCAACCTGCAATCACGTTCAAAGTGTCCAGGTTTACCACAATTCCAACATCCTTTACTGTCATTACCTAAATCATTTCTTTGGAAATTTATGCTACCTCTTTGGCTCCCCCTGCCTCGAAACTATCCTCTTCCTCCTGCATGATTCTGTTATTGACTTTGTCTTGGTTACTATTTCCTCTTCCACTTCCAAAACCTCTATCTCTGCCTCTTCCTCTACCACAGTAGAATACCTGCTCAGAACTAGATTTTCCTTGGGATTTTGAATCCTCACCAAGATTCTTTTCTTCAATAATCAGCATAGATACCAAATCAGTAAAATTCGGAATATTTTCCCTGATCTGTATAGAAGTTCTGAATTGCTTATATGCCGCTCCTAAACCACGAAGACACACTTCCATCTTATCATCATCATCTACATTCATGCCAATAGATGCAAGTGACTCACATATGCTTTTGATTTTCAAGGTGTTAGTCACTTACCGACATGCTCTTCTTCTCCCATGTATGCAGCTCGTTCTTGAGTTGCAATTTCCGTGCCTTTGTATTGTTCTCATACAATGTGATCAAACTGTTCCAAGCCTCTTTTGGAGTCTTGGCATCCTGTATTTGTCCAATCATGCTATCTTATATGCTAACAGATAGGCAGTACATTAGCTTTCGTGCTCCTTGATTCCATTCCTCATATGCTCTTACCTGATATGCAGTCCGATTCCTTTCTGGTAACTGCGGAGCATTTTCATTCTCTCCTTCGATGTACTTCCAGTAGCCTTTTCCCATCAGGAAATTTGTCATTGTGAATCTTCAAGCATGGAAGTTGCTCTTGTGTAGCTTATCGCTCATAAGCAGACTCATTCTATCTGCATTTGCCATTCCTGTAGCAATTCACAACACTGCAAAACACTACATGCAGCACTTCTGCTTGAACACTGTCACACTATGACGTGAAAGTTCGATCTCAGAAAAACATAGTTTTCGTGTATCAACAGTACACGGAAACCCTTGAAATTCTAGATTTGGAATATATAAATGTTGCCGAACACAAACGCAAGTTACAATTTCTGAAACTGAGCTAGTTTTTTTGTGGCCCCACCTTGCGGGCTGGAAACGGAGGTCGATATAAATCTGAAACTTCGATCTGACTTCGAAACTTCGGTCTACCACCCTCACGCGGATTTTCATAGCAAACAGAGGTCGTTTGTGAATTGTGTTTTCTCCACGCGTTGCTACGTACTCTTCACGGTCGCCTTCTCCACGAGCTCTCTACAACCATGCTGGCTCTGATACCATGTCACAAAGAAGGAGATAAGGAAGAGAGCTCACACACACTCTCACTCTCAAAGAGAAGCACACACACATATTGAGGCAAGGAAGAATGTTCTTCTTCTTCTTCTATTACATAAAAAGGAATGTACAAGAATGACCTAAAAACAAGAATACAACAAGTGCAATATATAAAGATCAGTACATAAGGAAAAATCCGCGAATGAGTGACCTGGCAAGGAACAAATGTGCCATCAATCTCGGTAGATAAATCTAATAAAGCTCCATAAATATCCATGACATATACGGGCATGACCACTATACATGTCAGAGAAACGAAAAATTGGTACGTGTCATCCTGGATCATGACATGTTGAGCTTGATATCTCAACATTCTACACATTCTCGGCATGTATAAATAAAATTCATGGGATCCACATAACATAAGTTGGAGCAATCTGAAAGCTCACCTTAACCTTGACAAAGACAACACTTCAACTTCTTCAAGAGAAATGAATTGGAAATCAGTCTCAGCCGCAACTTTTCAATTCCGATTTAACTGCTGTTTCTGGAATTTTTCAACACACTATCTCAACCACTTTCGAAGGAAACATGTCAGCTTTCAGCCTCTGATTTCAGAGAGAATTTTCACTCTATCTTCAGCCTGCTTCTATTATAGAAGAACTTCAGCTTCAATTTCGCACCTATTTTTCAACTCATACTCAGCTTTGCCATTCATGTTTACACTATGTCTGGTGCTTACATCATTTTACTTTTCACATGTTTATACTATGTCATGAAATTATTTTCAACTCATACTCAGCTTTGTCATTCATGTTTATACTATGTCATGGAGCTTACATAATTTCCTTTTTCACATGTGAACTCAGCTTTGTGCACTAGATTTTCACAACATATTCTCATTCTGTGGCTTTTATCTCGTGTGTTCAGAAATCTTGGATTAAAAACATCCAACACTTCACAAGACTTACTCTTGTACAAAACTGTTATTTGAAACCATCGCTCAAGATGCATACATTAATTACTGAGTTGTAAATAAGCCAACATGCTCAATAAATTATGCACCTATTTATTTGCCTATAACATACATATATCCATAAATTAAGCCGTTATCTCCACAGTCTCTGCATATAACTCCTTGACACTCTCATTCCATGATATTTTTATCATTGTGTGGTCACAAATCCATCGTGGACTTGTTATTCATCCCAACTTCACTTTGCCTTTTCACAATTGAATTGAATTAAATCACACATAAACCCTAGGAAATTAGATGTTTTCAACATAGGTTGCCTTGAGTTATGATCGCAAATTTGGATGCTTACATTTGGTTACTGAAAAATAGTAAGAATGCCTACTGGTAACGAATCCCAAAATGTTTTTACAATGATCAGGAGGCAAAGAGAATCCACGAACGAGTGGTTTCCAATCAAATATTAGCTACTTACCAAAAGTATTCACCCCTTGTAGATTCACATTAGTTGTTCGATAGCCCAAGGACTAGAAAGCACTGGATGACATATGAAGCACTTTCCAAAGCATCATTTTATTCATCAGAAGACATACAATGTTTAAAGACCAAAAGGGCTAAATAATCGGAAACTTCATCTTCATCGTTCTATCACATTGCATTCTAGTCCATACATATAGCATACGTTATCTTTGCAGGCATGATAAGTTCATCGGCCACTGGACAACGTGCAGACATTCATTCATTGACTTGCTCAATCTTATACACAGAAACATGTTAGACTGGCATACTGAACTGTTCTAAAAAGCAGAAACCCTAATATGCTACATTGTTCATTATTATAATCAGACAAAGAATACATCTCATACCTGGAAATGATTCTCAAAATTAAATGCAGTGGATGAATTGTCTGCATATCTCAGCGAAATTCTCCCCCAAGTTTTATTACCACTATCATTATTCTTACACACATTTCAGGCTAAGTAATGCTTTCGAAAAACACAATATATACTTGAGAATGAACAAAATCATCGAGCTTGGAAAGCAGAAACATTTGGGATCCCAAATTATATGACCAATACTAGGTGTATAAAGAGATGTCATCAGAAAATTGTTTGACTTGAGCCAAAGAAAAGAACCAAAAGAAGAAGTTCCAAACCATAAAGTGATTGTCCAGCATGACATGGCTGATATGGCATAGGAAACAGAGTACCTTTTACAATGCTGATAAAATGCCCAGTCTCAAATAAACAGGAAAAGTTGTATAACTTTGACCTTGTAAACCAAAGGTTTATGTATCCAAGTTCCATTGAGGTGCACAGAAAGAGGGATACTGGTGCTCACACAGCCGTTTGTGTTGGGTGGATCACCACAGCATTCAGAATTCAGCTCCACATGTTTGCATGCACAGCCATCTCTGTCATGACTCCAGCCCAGCCACAATAACTGCCTAATATTTCTGTCACTTTGAGTGGTTTCCTTCTTTACTTATGATTTATTTACAATATGTACACTTGACGGATCATGCTATTCTTGTGTATAGAATCAGAATGAATGCTTATAAGCAAACTGAGTGAATACACCATAAGAATTCACTTTGTGTGCGATGAAGAGAAAGTAACATTCAATATAGCTGAAAAACTGTCTCCATTATAAATCAGTTGATATGACAAAAAGGTATAATTATATAGAATGTGTACATGTACTGGTAAAAATATTGTGCCCTAATTTGATCACGTATACTAAAGGATATGCTATCCTCTGCTGTAGAATGAGATTGAATGAACTATGAAACTTTACAATCCATGTGATAGAAGATTAACCTTTCTTAGAAATATGCTGCCAGGAGAGCAATCTCTAACAAACATAAATAATACTCCTCTGATCATATTAGCAGCCTTGATATGAAATAAGAGGCATAGAAAGCATGAATAAACCACATAGGAATGCTTTTCTTTGCCTGTAAACCTGTGCATCGAGGACCCTTTTGAGGCAAGCCAAAACCACCAAATCTGCAGGAATCTACCCCTCACTGGATCTGCACTCTAGCAAAAAGATTAGATAATCTTTCCTCAAGTATCCATTACTGTGCAGCCCACTACATCCTCTGAGTCAACAATAATTTGCACAGAGTACTCTCAGCTAGAAAGGAACAGATAGCATCATCAAGGGGATGAACAGAGCTTTTCCTTTACCAGAAACAGTCATGTCTTCTGAGCTTCATCGAGGTTTCCATTACTTGAAGCAAACCTTCAAATGAAGTAAATTGAGAAACTAATTAGAAAGCCATCAAAAGAATTGTCTTGAAATAGTTTTAGGATGTAGACTATCCTCCAAAAGCATCATAAAAATGTAACTCTTCAATCAGGATGAATACAAACCAACACCTATCTAAATCAAAGAAGAGCACTTTTCTACCTGAATGCGGACCTGCAAGATGAGCTCATACCAGTACATTGAAAAACATACCCCAATGGGGGCAATATTTATCCAAAGAAAGACACAGGAAACACTACAGACAAATAATTTCAATTGACTGTAAGTCTACTTGCAAACTTTACCTCAGAGCTCTTGCTTTTCTTTTCTCATACTCCTCACCCTCAGGCCATGAGTCTTTCCCAAATCTCTCAAGACGAGCTCTCTTCTTTGCAAACTCATCAACAATACCAAACCTGAAATGACAGTGTAGGATTTCACAAGTGATCATCACATCAGCGCAATTCACCACGCATGATTCAAGTATATAACACCTCACAGCTCGAGCTCTCTTCTTCTTTGCATCATCAATCACATCCTGTGAGATACCAAACCTGAAATTTGTACCAAAAAAAAAACATATGTGACAGACTTGATGCAAATAAACCAAGAATGGCTCCAATGCATGTGTGAGTCATCTTACATTTTCCATTTAACATGAATAATGTGCACGCTGGAGTAGACCATAAAAAATGACACAAATCAAGATAGGAAAGATTGTGCACGGATGTATAATTCATCTGATTTTTCCATTCCAAATACAATAAATACCAAACAGACCACACAAAAAATGATACAAACATGCCCAAGTGATAGGAAGAACAGAGAAGCAAGCAAGGTTGTTATCAAGAGATATTATCTGTAAAGGTGGGCTGAGACAAGCACTAGAACTACGAAGTATCTATCATAAGTCTTCATGAAAAAAAATTAATTAATTGTTAGAGAGAAAAGCAAGCAAACAAAAACTTGTGACAACAATTTTCCTTCAGGGATACTCACATTTTGACTTTCTACCAAAATGGACAAAATCAATGAATCTATGTTTTCCTCTCAGAAGCCAGACTACACTGATCATAATAAAAACAGAATAACTTTTAGCGTGCAACAGGAGATAAATCTTGAAGAGAATTTTAATCAACAGAAATAAATGATAGTCAAAAAACTCAACAACAATAGAGTCTAGAACAAAGCCAAGATCTCTCAAAACACAAGCAGTCAATGTGCATTTTTCTTCCATGCAAGATGTAACTAGCAAAACAGGAGGAAATGAGAGTTTCAACAATTTCTGTCGCAGTAACATGATGTTTCTCAAAATTTTTTTTAGTTTAGAGATACATTTACCAGTAACAAGCATATTATATGGTAGTGATGTGCATGAAAGCACCGCAACAACTATGAAATGTTTTCCTCTCTTTAGGAGAACCCTCTCCCTCTCTCCCCAAATTCATGCTTATATATATGCCCTATGTTCCAAAAGAACTTCTATAATTGTTCATTTGACGTAATACACCTTTTTGTATTGAGCTGCTGGAGATATTCTGTCTGACATCCGAATTCAGGATTCAAATAAGATTTTCCTGATTTAATTTAACTTCTGGACTTTGACTTCATTACGTTCAAGGTCTATCCAGGGAGACTTGGATGTTCCAAAGAAAAGGATTTTTGGTCAAATTTTTAAATCAAGAACAAGGTGGTATGGAACATGTGGTACGACATGTACAAAACATAGTGCCATACCAAACGTCAAGATATGGAATGTTATCTTATTAATTAATTATTTATTTATTTATTTATAATAAATTTATTTATTTATTCATTAAATTTTTGTTTCCATATCAAAATTCAAAATTACTCATGCACATGCCACATTCCATACATGCATAATATATGCAATGTGCATACATCCATACATGCATAACTTATACAATGTGCATATACACTTGCATACATGCATGCAACATGTGTGTGTCATTAATCATACATGCATACATGGCACAATGCATATGCACATGCACATGCCACATTCCATATGTGCATGATACATATATCACAATATCATACATGTGAAGAATACATACACAGTACAATGCATACATACATGTGCATATGTGTGCCATTATTTATACATGCATACATGGCACAATGCACATGCACATATCACATTCCATACATGCATAGGACATACATTCTACATGCAATGTGCATTGTTAAATATTCATATATGCAATGTGCATTGATGATTGTGCATATGTGCATGTAAAGTGCATACATTCAATGTGCATTGCGTCACGCATGCATGCACTGTATATATATGTGTGTGTATGTATGTATTTGTGTGTGTGTGTGTACATATGAATGTATGCATGCATGTATGTTCTAAGTTTTAGCTTCTATGTGACATAATAGTATCAAGTACATGTGCGGCATAGCACCATATGTTTTGTGTGACCACTGACATCATAGATGCATACCACAATGGACGAATGTATATATGCATGTGTGAGCGTGTATGTACTAATGGACTTTGGAGTGGGCCTATGAGGGTCCGTTCACTGATAAACTCCTAAGGCAAGCCGCTATCGAAGAAACCATGGGGTATTGTTTTCTTAAGTCCACATTCCATACGTTGTTTGGAACATTGGTACGGAACCATACACCCTGAACCATAAAAGTTGTTTGGAACAAGTTCCAAACCAGCTATGATCAAGAATGCATTGTTAGTACATGGTTGATAATAAAGATTCACTAAATTTAGAGTCATTTTTAAAGAAAACTTGATTTTTTGCTTTACTTTGTTACGAAACAGCATGTTTTCATATGACAAATGTTGGTTCTCTGGATTTTATGATTTTATCATGAGATTCAGAATCTTGGCTGATCTTAGTGATATAATTAACTTTTTGAAGTCAAAACTCAACTTTTTCACTAACTTCAATGAAATCATTATACTCACTAATACAGCGTATATAAACAAACCTTAAGTGACACTTCTACATTTTCAACAAGATAACTCAGCAGAAAAACTTGTGTTTTGATTCTCTCGTCTCATTGCAATGTTCCGTATTGGGATTAAGAAAGAATTTGTCAAGTATTTTTGTTTATTTTCTTGCTGAATTCAAGTGCCATTCGCATATATTCTCTCTTTTCCCTTACTGCACCTTAGCTTCCTCAAGTGCTAGACTCTTGGAGTTATCCTCTTACTTTTCTTGCTCTTCATCAAAAATGGAAAAGCTGGTCATAGTAGTCAACATGATCACTGCTGATCAAACCTGGTAAAGCTGGTCATGATAGTCAACATGATCACTACTAATCTGCTGGTCAAACCTTGGTAATGCTGATCAAGGAGGAATAAGGTGCTGCTTTTTAGGTCAGTATCTCTAGTCACTGTCTTGAAACTAGACATTGGGTCCTAGTCCTTTTGGACTCCCCTATTGCTTCTCTCTTTACCCCTCATTGTACTCATCTACTTCCTCAAACTCCAAGTGAAGCAAAAAACTTCTTTCCTACTTGCATTTCTTATCCAAGCCCCCATCCACATACCCAACCATGTCTCGGACTAGAGACTAACCCATGCATTGAGAACCTCACTCAAAATAAATTAGAAAGATGTATGCTCAGAAAACTAGTCATGAAGAGAGGGGACTCAGTGTTGCATTCGTAACATTTTGCAACATACACAATGCATTGCAGGAAAAAAGGGGGCCCGGGGGGGGGGGGGGCTCAAATGAGGTTATTTTCATTGAGCCATTCAATGAAATTCTAGAGAACTTCATTCCTGGCCTATGCAATTTTGTAGCAAGCTTAGCAAGGTATGACCCCTTATCTCCTCTGCTTACCTGTTAGATCCTTCCAAGATCAGCCTTGCAAACAAGCCAAGACACAACCCATATTCACAAAGGCAGACATCAAACTCACCTCCTAGCCATAGGGTCCACAATGACCCACCTGCCTTGGAGCCTGTAGCCAATCAGGTGGAAGCCCTCACAAGGGCATGGTGTCCCATACCACCATACCCACACCCTAGAGGTGTGTGGAGGACTTACCATGGGCCAAGAGTTAAAGAGCCTCATAAATGGAATGAATAACAAATGAGCCCATGGGTTCTACTTATAGTCTCTTTTAAGGAGGTGGCCAAAATTCACACTTGGCATATAGGTATCCGGAGTCCCATGACTATCAGGCTACTAATCACCACCTAGGCTAACTACCTGATCCCCAAACATGGCAATCATTTGGTAGCTCCAGCCTCCCACTGAGAGAAGGATGCACATAGTCAAACCTCTACGGAACCAAAGAGAGAACTCCTAAAACTTGAGGGACAGTTACCATACAAGCAATGCCCTCCAAAAGTGTATCTCAAAAGCTAGACCTCCAAAAATGTATCTCAAAAGGCTGACCTCAATGTACTGTAACGAAGGTAAGGCCGGTATAAGGAACTCTCCATCTAGTATCTAATCATTAGCAATGGACAAAGTCTGTTAGAAAACAATGCCATATTGAGTGTGGAAACCTAATTTCCAACAAACCCTATTTCAGAGATGGTCGAAATTGGTCAAACTTAAGCTAAAAATTTTATTACATATTCTCAAAGTACTCTTCAAAAGCTTTCTATTGATATATAAGACTTAGCCATTCGAGACCTAAAAAGCCCTCAAAATACAAACCCTAATTTCTGCTTTTGGTGTGCTTTTCATATTATTTTAATCAATGATGATTTGAAGTAAGAAAAGCATCTAAAATCAATGGCCAGGATTAACTGCAACCAAAAACATAATTAAAAAGCAAAAACGAAATTGAAAAGCCCAAACTGAGGATCCCAAAATTTTTGTTGAAATTTTCGTGAGTAGCTTTTCTTATAGATTTTGGTAGTTTTAGCTTTATGCTCCTTCTGTATTCAAGTTTTTGCTCTTATGCTCTAGGGTTATAAGCAGTTAGGTGCTGTTTTGGAGCAGACTATGATGTGATGTGCTCCAGATTTTGAGGTTTTGCTGCTACCCTTCATCTCCTTCACACACCCAAGTGTGTGGAAGCTGATCCTTGTAAGTTGCTGCTATTTTTACCTCCAAGTCTTGTTGTTGTATAAAGTCTCATATCTCCTTGCTCAAGAATTGAAGTTCTATTTGCTGTTGCTTACATCAGCGGAGAACAAGCTTCTGTTAGGGTTTGCTGCTGGCAGCTGGACTGTTATAGACAGCCAATACATCTTCATATATTACATTCACACACTTCTATTAATTCCTAGGCACACTTCTCTAAGATTTGTAACTCAAACCCTCAAAATTTAGGCTATATTCTCTTGGGAATTGAACTCACAACCTCTCGGTTAGGAGTGTGATGGGCTAACCACTTGCCCCAAAAGTCATGGTTGAGGATTACTTCCTAATCTTCTCTCTTAAGATGTGGTTCAACCATCTCCTACTAGGATTATGTGACATTCTTTCCCCCTTAGATTGAGCATTGTCTTCAATGCTCACTTGTGGACCCTTCTATCTGACTTGGGCCCTTTTCCACATTTGAACGCCTCCACTAGCCTCAAATTCCAGTGCATGGAACTATTTTGGACCTATCCAACCCTCGGTTGGTGCCCAAATGCCCATGCGCCTTCCTTCTTGGCTAGTTTCAGACTCACCCGTTGTCAAGCCTTCCCAAGTGCCCACAATTGAGGCTTCTTACCTTCGTCTTGCCCAAGTTCCTCAACTATGCTCTCATACCAATGTTGGGAATTGAATTCACAACGAGATCGGCTAACCACTTGCCCCAAAAGCCAAGGTGGAGGATTACTTCCTAATCCTCTCTCTTAAAGAGAGATTCAACCATCTCCTACTAGGATTGACATATTCATTTTTGTAAACTATCACACATCATACTGATATTCCATATTCAAGCATTTTAATTTTTAGTGGCATTTGCTACTCTTTTACAATCTCTTATCTCTTATCCATTCTCTTTGTTATTTCATCTACCTTATTCGGTTCAAGGGGTGTATGTGTTAAGGTTGTAAGTGTTGGAAATATCTTGGAATCTTGTGATTATTATTTGAGCTTAGCCCACTTCCAACATTTGTATTAGAGCCTTTGTTGCATACATAACTTGTTCCCAAGACGAGTGACTATAGAGATAGATTGGAACAAGAAAATGAGCTTGATGAAATGTCCAATTATCCAATGTGGAGTTCCATCATGATGAACTTATTAGTTTCTAAAGACTTATGACATATTGTCAATGGCAAGTATCAAGCTAGTGAGGATGTTGCATCTTCTTCCAAACAACCAACAGTTCTAATTTTTGCTCAACAAGTGGTTGAAGAAGAAGAAGAGAAAGAGGTCCTCTCATCATTCAGAGTCAGAGATATTATCAAGTTACTTCCTACCGAAGTGCAATCCTGATGGGATTCTAGAGATGCACAAGCACTCTCACATTGTTATGGGAGTGAAGCGTCTAATCATTCCTCAAATCAAGTCATGTGAAACCTCTCGTCATACTTGATTTGAGTTAAAGAATCTCTATCAAAGCAAAAATCTTGCTAGGAAAGCTCATCTCAAGAGACAATTAGCCAACACACATGCATGAAAGTTGGTTAGTCATTCCAATCTCATATTCTAAAGCTTAAGGACATATATGATCAATTTTTTAATGTTCTAGTTAGCATATCTGATGAAGAGATGGTGAACACACTTATCAATTCCCTTCTTTTGTCACTTCTCTTTCTCTCTCTTCAAGAGATCAGTTATTGTTGTTGCAATACAAAGACCTAGGAAGAGTATGGAAGAGAATGAAGAGAGTGATGAAGCTATGGTATCACCATCCAAAGGTAAGAAGAAGAAGGAGACAAACAAGAAAGAGAAAAAATCTCAACAAAGCAAAAAGAAAAATAAGTCATCTACTTCTAAATCCTCCACTACCTCTTCTTCTACCTCTACTTCAACTACTTCTACCACAGCTAATAGAGAAATCCACTTCATCCTCATCCATACCTAAGAAAGATATATGCCATTATTGCAAGAAACCATGATCATATAGCAGAATGCAAAGAGGATTTTCAATTAGAAGAAAAGAGCATCAGGCAATAATGTTGAAGGAGATTCAAAATATGACTCTTCTAGTGAATAATCTTCTACATGTGTTAGAATAGAAGAAGTAGCTTTTGATCGTACAAAATCCTTGGATTTTTTATTCTTGAGCTGCTAATCACATAACGATTGCAAGGTATTTTCTTCACTTACCAACTCTACTAGTAGAAGGATGACCATTGCAGATGGTCATGATTTGGATGTAATTGGTGTTCGTGAAGTTACTCTAAAGTCAAGAGGAGGTGGCAAATTAATTATTTCCAATGTTTTATATGTTCCAAGAATGAAGAAGAATTTTTTTTTCTATCTCTACTTCTTATCAGATGGTTATAAAGTTGTTTTTAAGAAGGATTCATGTCAAATCCTTACACCTAATGAAGAGCATTGTCTATTAGAAGGTGAAAATTGTTGATATATTTAGGTAATGATGTGTGTAAAGTTTGAACACACTAGGACCACCGGGGCACTTTTTTCCCTCTTTAGGAGGTTTTTTTCTCCCGGCTTGTATATACGCCTATTGCCCTAATGGGCTACTTATCTTTGTACATTCTAGTGGTAATACATTCAGTATTGTGTGTTTTGCTCCAAGCCTCTTCTTCTTCCTTGTGCTGTTCGCGTGCTTCCGCAGACGTCTAACTCCAACAATTGGTAACTCCAACAATTGGTATCAGGGAAGGTTGGCGCTTCATCTAGGGCATCGTCTACACCTCTCCGGTTGCAGTCTCAGAATCGCACGAATTTTGGTGAGCATACTCAGCATGTTTTCGAGATTAAAACAACTTCACCCTTTGGTGCCGAAATTGCGATCTGAGCTTGTTTCGACCTTCGAATGCACTATGGCAGTGCTTGTGCAGGCTATTTCGTCTTTTTGTGCCAAAGGTATATATCAATTTCGGTTCGCCAGTATAAGCGTCTCTAAGTCTGCTACAGGTCTAGCAAAATTCGTCCGGGGAGTCCTGTTCAACTTTTTGAGATTCAGTCAATTTTCTGCATCAAGGTATTTTAGTCACTGGCCATGGCTGAAAGCAGCGATGTATTCTGTATGTTAGCTGTTGAGGTTGGATGGTACCAACTACCCATTATGGGCTTATATGATGCAACATGTATTGATTGCAAAAGAACTGTGGAACATTGTGCAGGGTGTTGAAAAATATCCTATCACACCTGCAACTGTTACAACTACAGGTACTGAAGCTGATGCAAAAGGTGTCGAAGATGATCATATTCTCATATTCTTGTTCGTGCTTCAATTTTTGTTGCACCTATTGTAGAGTAAATTCGTTGGGATGGCAGAGATTCCCAGGCAAATGCATTGATAGCTTTGTCTGTCAAACGTGCCATTCTTCCTCACATACGCTCTTGCAGATCAGCTAAGGATGCTTGGAATACACTAACCACATTGTACCAAGCTAGGAATGAGGCTCGTGTTGTTTACCTCCAATAACAGTTGGAGAGTGAGCACATGAATGAAGGTGATTCTATGGACAGTTTTCTAACAAAGATCAAAAACTTGAAGGAACAGTTGATTTCTGCTGATGAAGTTATACCAGATAGCTCACTTATGTAGACCGTTCTGAATGGTCTTCCTGATTCATATCAGAGTTTTGCTTCTACTCTTCAGTTCATGATGAAAGGCAATCCAAATGCCTTGTCATTTGAAGAGTTAGTCTCTCTTCTGTTACAGGAAGATCTGTCGAGGCAGAATAGGTCCATTATGTGTGTTGCATATCAAGCTTTCCTGGCTAGTGAGAAGGGCAAAGGAAAATGGAGCTCTTCAACTAGTAAGCAAAAATGTGCTAATTCTGCACATTCGAAGAAAGAAGACAAAGATGAAAAGAAATCAGAAAAGCAGAAATTGTTTTGCAAGTACTGTAAAGGAAATGATCATATCATAAAGAATTGTCCAAAACTGGCTGCTAAAGAGGCAAAGAAGAAATAGGCTGGAATGTTTATTGCAGAGGCCTCTACACCAAAAACAGAGTCTGCTAATCTTGTGCAGGAAGGAGAATGGTCGTTTACTACTATTTGCAGTTTTGACCCATCTTTTCATGCGGAGTGCATGTCTTCAGTAGACTCAGATATTTGGTACTTTGACAGTGGGGCGACCAAACATATTACCTCGCAGCGCAGTTTCTTCTCTTCACTCGAGCCTGCCCCTACAGGGAATATTGTTACATGCACCAACAACTCCTCCTATCCTATTATGGGAGTTGATAAGATCATTTTGACTACTGCTCATGGTAGTTCTTTCACTTTGTCAAATGCTTTGTTTGTGCCAGGGATCAAGAAAAATATGTTAGGAGTTTTTGCATTAGCAAAGATTGGCTTGGTTGTGAAATTTGTTGATGACAGATGTACAGCTCATGATCTGTAAAATGGCGACGCGATTATTGCTTCTGGCATTTTATGTCGTGGGTTGTATAAGCTCATAAACTATGAAAGATCTGTAAATGATTCGGCATGTGCAGTACATGATTCTCACGCTATGCCGGATGCAAAGCTTTGGCATGCACGCTTTGATCATCTGAATCTTGCTAGTTTGCTACGCCTGCAGAAATCTGAAATGATGTCCTCTTTGCCCAAACTTCAAGCACCTAGAAAACATGTTTGTGAAGGCTGTATTTTGGGCAAAATGCAGCGTTCATCCTTTCCAAAAGATGGTTCAGTTCGGGCTACTCAGAAATTGCAGCTTGTACATAGTGATGTCTGTGGTCCTATGCAGACACCTTCTTTTGGAAATTATCTTTACTTCGTGACTTTCATCGATGATTTTTCCAGGCATGCATGGGTATATCCATTGAAGGCAAAGTCCATAGTATTCATGTGCTTCAAAGAGTTTTTGGTTTTGGCTGAAAATCTGTCTGCATGTAAAATGGGCACCCTCCATTCTGATCGAAGGGGGGAATATATGTCTTCTGATTTTAATGCATTTCTGGCAAAACGTGGTATAAATCAGTGTACAGTGTTGTATACACCTCAATAGAATGGAGTTGTTGAACGAAAGAACAGGGCACTCATGGAGATGGCGAGGTGTATGGTCAAGAGTCAAGCTTACCACATAGTTTTCTGGCTTGAGGCTATCATGTGTGCAGCGTATGTACTTAAAAGGTGTCCCACTAAAGCGCTGCAGTCTATCACTCCATATGAGGCTTGGCATGATCGCAAGCCATCTGTTGCTCATCTTCGTGTTTTTGGTTGTTTGGCATATGCATTAGTGCCTGAACAACATCACAGAAAATTGGATGATATAGCAGTAAAATGTATTTTTGTTGCGTACAATTCTGAAAGTAAAGGCTATCGTCTATATCATCCACAGGCTAAACCCATTTTGGTTAGCCGTGATGTTTTTGCAGAAGATGCTATTCAGCCATTGCTTTCATGTACTAAGGAGACATCTGTTAGCTCCAAAGACAGGTATGATACTTTGTTGCCTCTTTTTACAGATGGACAGTCTAATGCTGGTCCTAATGAGGCAACTTCTCAACCTTTGCAGGTTTCATGTGATGATGCAGATCATCCCATTTCTGATGCAGATTTACATGATGCACTTGTGGATGAGAGAGCTAATATTGAGGAGGCAAAAACTATGCCAAAATGGTTGGTGCAAACTTTGCGTGACAGCAAATTAGATGCACCTCTATCATATCGTACTTGATCAGGCTCTCATAGTGCCTCTTTTGCATCAAATTGCTATGTTATGGCTGCATCTAGTCTCTGTGATGAGACTAAGCCTTTTTCGTTTGATGAAGCACAAAATTCAGAAAATTGGATGGCTTCTATGCAATTTGAATATGATACTATAATGAAGAATGGTACTTGGCCTTTATGTGACTTGCCTCCTGCCAAGAAGGCCATTGGCACTAAGTGGGTATAGAAGTTGAAGCGTAAACCTGATGGTACAGTTGACAAGTATAAGGCTAGGCTTGTTGCAAAGGGTTATGCGCAAAAAAGAGGCATTGATTTTGATGAAACCTTCCTACTTGCCGAATGACTACTGTTTGTAGCATCTGTCTGCACTTGCAGCTCATCATGGTTGGAATGTACATCAGCTAGACATTAGAACAGCATTTCTGAATGGTGACTTGCATGAAGAAGTGTATGTTTTTCAGCCCCCTGGCTTTGTGCAAAAAGGGCATGAAAACCAGGTGTGCAAGTTAAAGAAGGCATTATATGGTTTAAAGCAAGCACCACGTGCTTGGCATGAAAAGATACATGCCTATTTGATTGCACATGGTTTTGAGAACAGTCCAACTGAAAGCACCTTATATGTTAAGCGTGCTAATGATGTACTGATCAATGTGGTTTATGTTGATGACATGCTGCTCACTGGTCCTCATGAGATGCATATTGCTGATTTTAAGGCTGATTTACATGCTTCATTTGAGATGTCTGATTTGGGACATTTGCATCACTATTTGGGCTTTCAGTTTATGCACATTGATGGTGGAATGGCTGTGTCAAACGAAATATATTGACACATTATTGCAGCGTTTTGACCTTGAAGACTTTTGGCCTTGACGAGTGTAAACCTATTGCCACTCCTATGGAAACAAGTTTACGATTGAGTCTTCATGATGCTGGAGATGCATTTGATGCTTTTGTCTATTAGCAAGCTGTTGGATGCTTGATTTACTTATGCATTACTCGACCAGATATTCAGTTTGTTGTCTCACAGATAGCAGGTTTATGCATTGCCCAGGAGTCAAGCATTGGGAGGCGGTTAAGCGCATCTTTCACTACTTGAGTGGTACTCGGCTGTTATATCCCAAAGGGGGATCACTACCGCCAGATCTGCATGCGTTTTCTGACTCTAATTGGGCTTGTTCCTATGACACTCATGTGTCCACTACTGGCTTTTGCTTCATGCTTGGTAGCTCATATATATCTTGGTTGAGCAAGAAGCAGCCTACTGTGGCCACTTCAAGTTGTGAGGCTGAGTATAGGGAAGCTTTCACAGCAACTCTTGAGTATGTGTGGCTCAGACGCCTTATGGCTGATTTGGGTGTTGGTCACTGACAGTCAGAGCGCATTGGCAGTTGCGAGGATCCCTGTGTTCCATGCTCGCACTAAGCACATTGAGGTGCATTATCATTATGTCAAGGAGAGGTTCTCTGTCGGGGAGATCAGCTTGGCATATGTGCCCACGCAGGAGAACATTGCAGACCTTTTCACGAAGGCTCTGCCTAGGGAGAAGTTTGAAGCTTTCCGCAAAGCTTTGAGCTTACTTCCTTTTGTGGAGTGATTTCCACATAGTTTGGGACTTCCTTATACATGAGTGTCAGCTCCTTGTTCACCGCATCACTCCCAGGGGGGGTTTGTTGATATATTTAGGTAGTGATGTGTGTGAACACACTAGGACCGCCAAGGCACTTTTTTCCCTCTTTAAGAGGATTTTCCCCCCGGCTTGTATATACACCTATTGCCCTAATGGACTTTAGTTACATTTGTGGTCCTCGTTGATTCGGGCAGCTATATATACAGGCATTTGGTTGGGAGGAGAGTCATCTCCCTAGCACGTGGTGGTCGTAATCCTCATTCTCTTGCATGGGCTACTTACCTTTGTACATTCTAGTGGTAATACATTCAGTATTGTGTGTTGTGCTCCAAGCTTCTTCTTCTTCCTTGTGGTCGCGTGCTTCCGCAGACGTCTAACTCCAACAAAAACAAAAGTGGTATGTTTGTATTGTCCAAAATTAACCATGCTAATCTTGCTAGGTCTTCTACACCAAAGGAGGATATGAAGTTGTGGCATGCAAAAATTTGAAGTTCACATATAAAAGTCCAAGGTATGGTGGAGAATCTACCTACTTCTTCTTTACCTCATGATGCAGAGTCTAGTGAAGGATGTCTTGCAAAAAAGCTGCATAAACTTCCAATCAAGAAGCATGGATTCATCGCTACCAAAAGGAAGTTGCAGACCATATATTCAAATGTTAATGGGTCCACGAGAGCATATTCTAACTATGGACATAGGATTTTATCACTTTTATTGATGATTATTCTCGATATTCTTAGGTATATGGATTAAAGACAAAGTCACAATTTTTTGCTACCTTCAAAAAGTTTATTGCTATGGTTGAGAATGAGAGTAAGTCCAAAATACAGATTTTAAGAAGTGATAGAGGAGAGTATATGTATATTGTTTTAAGTCATATCTTGAAGACAAAGGTATCTTTCACCTCACTATTGCTTACATTCTAGAACAAAATGGTATTGTAGAGAGAAAGAATAGGACACTTGTTGAAATGGCACGTAGTACAATGTCTTCAAAGAAGCTTTCACCTAAATCTTGGTATGCTCCTATTCACATAGCTAATCACATTCTTAAAAGGTCTTCCACAAAAGCTTTGAAGGTGATTATACCTTATCAAGCTTATTATGGTCAAAAGTCCAATGTGAATTATTTCAGTTTTTGGTTCTCCCTCTTATGTTCACATTGAGAAGAAGGATCATGATAAGCTAGATGAGAAAGCCATCAAAGCCGTATTTATTGGTTATGCAATTGAAATCAAAGACTATAGACTCTATGTACCAGAAACATGTAAAACCCTACTCTCATGCAATGCATTTGCAGCAGAAAGTCTAATTTATGATAAAGATGCATATACTCCAAAATTTATTAAAGCTGATAATTATGCATTTTTTGAAAGAAACTTGGATTCTTATATTCAACCATACAGGGAAGGTGATCAACCTCCTTAGACCCCAACACAAATTTCTAAAGATAAAGGTAAAGAGAAAGTTGTAACTCTTACAACTACTAAATATTTATGCCATCACCACAACCTATAACTTCTCCTATTCCTACTTAACCTATTTAAGATCCAGTTCATGAAATTGGAGAATCTTCATGAGCTCCATAGGAAAGAGCTTCAAAAGAACATGAGTGCACCAGTTTTCCTAAAACCTCCAAAGTGGTGCTTGCAAGCCTTGTAAGATAGTGGCATCCAAACTTTTTAAAAAAGGACAAGAAGTGCAGATCAAGTAAATTATGCAAAAGCTTTTGAGATCATGATATTCTCTCTTACTTCAATTGAGAATGAACCTGCTTGTGTCAAAGATGCATTGCATAGTCCTATTTGGAAGAAAGTAATGCTGGAGAAGATTGATTCTATACATGAGCATCAAACATGGAAGCTTTATGAGTTACCAAAAAGTAAGAAGTTATTGGTGTTAAGTGGATCTTCAAAATCAAAAGAAATGTTGATGGTACCATTGACAAGAATAAAGCACAGTGAGTTGTCAAAGGTTATGCAAAAAAGAAAGGTATTGACTATGATGAGACGTTTACTCCTACTTCTAGGATGACCATAGTCAAAATTGTGCTTTCTCTTGTTGTATTCTTTGGTTGGAGAGTATACTAGTTAGATATCAAGACAACTTTTCTTCATGAAAATGTTTATATGGAACAACCAAAGGGTTTTGAAGAATCACGTCAAGAACATTTAGTATGCAAGCTTATAAAAGCTCTACGGTTTGAAGCAAGCACCATGGTATGAAAAGATTCATGTATATCTTTTGTCTA
>MU264281.1:12500-22500 GCA_020310875.1 Ceratopteris richardii
GTCTTGGTACTAACTCCCAAGTTTCATTTTCAAGTAGAGCATCATACTCTTCTTGCATTGCCTTCTCCCAATTCTGTTTACCTTTGGCTTCTTCATAAGTGGTTGGATCTTCTTCTGTTTTCACAATGTAGGCATAATCTTTTGTTGTTAGGAAAGATGTATCATAACTATACCTTATAGGCTCTTTCCTTTCTCTTGTAGATCTTCTGATTTCTGCACTTCTTGAAGTTTCAGCCTCATTTGATTCTGGATCAAATCTTGGCCCTTCTTCTACATGATCCTGCACTCTACATCTAGAGTCAACTTCATCAACAATTTCTTCACAAACTTTTACCTTTGCCTTTCCTTTCCTTTGAACTTCTTCAACACCTGTATACTCATTTGGTGATCCTGTATACCATGTGTTTTGCTCATCAAATGTCACATCTTTAGTAACAAGAAATTGCTTTGTGGATGGACTCCACAACCTGTAACCCATCTGTCTATCATCATATCCAATAAACACATACTTCTCTGCTTTTGGTTCTAGCTTATGTCTTAATTGTGAAGGAACATAAGCATATGCAATACATCCAAATACTTTACAATGATCAAGACTAGGCTTCTTACCCCACCATGCTTCATAAGGGGTTCCTCCATCCAAAGCTTTGCAAGGCAACCTATTCACAAGGTATGTTGCAGTGTTAATGGCCTCTGCCCATAAGTAATTTGGACAATTCTTTTCCTTCATCATGGCTCTTGCAAATTCTACAAGAGTCCTATTCCTCCTTTCTGCTACTCCATTCTGTTGAGGGGAGTACCTGCAAGTTACTTCTCTTTTGATACCTACATTCCACAAATAATCATCAAACTCTTTAGAGAAATACTCTCCCCCTCCATCTGATCTTAACCTCTTTAGCTTTTGTCCTGTGATCCTTTCTGCATAAGCATGGAAATGTTTGAATGTCTTAAAGACTTCTGATTTGTCCTTGATTACATACAAAGTAATCCACCTGGTTGCATCATCAACAAACAACACATAATATCTGGATCCATTTATGCTATAGTCCTTTGAGGGACCCCATACATCTGTATGAACCAATTCAAGCATATTTGAATACTTGTACCCTGATTTGTTATAAGAACTTTTATGTGCTTTACCTAATTGACAAGCTTCACACTTGTACACCATATGTTGCCCTTCAATGTTTGGCAATCCAAGCACCACCTGATTCTTTGACATCTCCTTTATAGCTCTCTCATTGAAATGACCTAGCCTTTTATGCCATAGGTCTAATTCAGATACCTTTTGACCTCCATAGGTAAACAATGCATGTCCCACATTACCTTGGACCTTGAGAGTGAACAATCTTCCTTCCTTTTTACCTGCAATTATGGTTCTATATCCCTGATTTGGATCTTGTACATAGACACCATCATTTGTGAATCTTACTTCATATCCTTTCTCCACAATTTGCCCTACACTTATCAAATTTTTAGGAATAGTAGGAACATAAAGTACCTTACTCAGAAGTGTACTTCCACTCTTTGTCTTCACTGATCCAATGCTCTCCACTTTATGTTTGGTATTGTCACCTGTTTGAACTGTATGTCCATTCACCCTTGCTTCCATATCAGTCATCAAGGATAGATTCCCACTCAGATGGTTGCTGCACCCTGAGTCAATATAAAACACTCTTTGATCATCTCCCATTAATTCATGAGTTGCATTCAAGATAAGAGTCATGTCATCCTTCTGATCTGATACATAATTGTAATAATTATTGTTGTAGGACTGAGATTGGAAGTTTCTTCCACCTCCTCTACCATATGATGTCCTACCACCTCTTCCTCTGAAATTACCTCTTTGGTTTCTGCCTCCTCTACCTCTTTGACTATAATTCTGATTGTTGTATCCTCCACTTTGATTGTTATACCAACAATCATTTGCCAAATGATTTGTTCTGCCACAAATCCAACAAGCTTTAGCATTATCTTTGTTCTTACCTCCTCTTCCTTTACCTCTGAAATTTGTCTTCCCTTTTGTGAAGTTAGCTTGATTTGAATTCCCTTCATCATCATTTGATTGTTTTCCCTTGCCATTCTTTTTCTTGTCTTTGGAGTACATAGCTTGACTTGTACTTCTATCATTGTCTCCTTTAAGATCCTGCTCAAAGGTTAGCATGTGTCCTAGCAATTGATTAAGGTCAGGAGTAAAGTGATCAAGTGACAATTCTATGGACAATATAAAAGGCTTCCACTTCTCATCTCCTCTTAGACCTGTAAGTATTTGTCTTACCAACTTTTCCTCTTCAATGTCTTCATCCACTGCTCCCAAGCTATCTGCAATATCTTTCATCCTTGCCACATAATCTGAAATTGATTGTGAGCTCTTCTTCTTGAATGTTGTGAACTCAGCCCATAGTGAGGACTTCCTTGACTTAGTAGTATTTTGGAAATGCTCTTCCAAGGCATTCCAAACATCTGTAGCACTTTCCAAACCTCTGATGTGAGGTAAAAGATAATCATTTACAGCCATGTAAATGATACTCCTTGCTTGAGCATCCTTTCTCATCCAAGTCTTCAACATTGCAAGCTCTTCCCTAGTAGGAATACTAGGATCTGCAAACTCAAGTTTTTCTTCATCTCCTGTAATAAATGCTATAAGGTCTTTGCTCATGAGGTGTGCTTCCATCCTCATGGACCATGCTGGATAGTTCTCCCTATCTAGCTTATCAATTTGCAAGCTTTCTCCCATCCTTAACTTTCTGTATCTGCAATTACTATGGTTTATGAAGAGAAAGTGTACCTTTGATATATTCTTTGTCCTTCTTGATTCTTTCGAACTTGTACTATGAACCTCTGCAAGTTATCTTCAATAATTTGTCTTTATCCTCCTTTGATTTGAAAGATCTTCAATATCTGCACCAGTCGGAACTTCGATTATCTTTTCTTCTCTTGTACTTCACCTTTAGCTCTGATACCACTGTTGGAGACCTTTTAATCTCCAAAGGTTTGATCTACACTGACTTAAGAACACTTCTATGTCAGCTATAAACCAAACTTTACACAAACAATGTTCCTTTTTCAAAACTTCAAGCAACACTTCTCTGAGTGAAGAAGTGTCAACTTCAGAAAGTCTGCTTCAGATATCGACTTCTTTACCTGCACAAATCTTCAAATTTCTTCAAGTAAATGATGCACAAGTATTAGCAATACCTTTGCGCAATCATACTAGCTATTAGTTCTCAAAACTAATCACCAAAAATTTAATTTGATCATTAAGATCAAATACATGTCAGAAAATGACTCTCAGAAGTTGCGCCTTCGACATAGCCAACTTCTTAACTTGATTTCTCCCAATCTGGAACCCGTTTTGCTAAATGCTTTTAGCCATAGCTTCCTCATCTTCTAACTTAAATTTTAAGTGCTCACTCATCAAAAACTTTACAGTATACACTCAGATCTGATCAAAATACTGAGACGGAAAAGTGCGCTACTTTTGGCTTCAGTTCTCACATTCTACATATGAATGTTCCTAATGATCATTCTCACAGTAGGAGAGGAATTGAATTCTGAAACTCTAGACATAGCTTCATTAGCTTCTCAATTAGATGTGTACAAAAGGATTTCTGATCCACATGATCAGACAGAGAGCACTCAGAGAAAAACCCGTCGCTATTTTCTGGGAAAAAACTCTCTACACATCTTCCTCAAGATTGTCATTTACAAAAATGACTCTATTACTTTCTCTCATACATTTCTTGTCATAATTATCTTATATACATGACTTTGGACTCATCTCGCATCTATGACTCTACTCCTTATCATCCTAAGGATTTAACTATGGTAGCTTACAAGATTCTTCACTTATATGTACATATGTGTACAAGACAACATTCTGACTTCTTCTTCATTTTTGCAAATGTCTTCCTTTGCTTCATTCTGACCATAAGCATTCTCCAAGATCTGTATAATCACCAATTTGTGATTGGTTTGCTCCAACACTATCTACCCACCTACCGATCTATCTATCTATCTATCTATTTATTTATATATCTATATATATATATATATATATATATATATATATATATATATATATATATATATATATATATATATATATATATATATATATATATATATATATATAATATATATATATATATATATATATATATATATATATCCAACAATTCCAACCATGACAAAAGAAGAACCAGGAAACCAAGACGAGCTCAACTAGTAAGTGTTCGAGAAATTTGGTTTCCTAAGAAATTAGCTGCATCTTAGCAAGGGCAATTACACTTAGCTGAAGACCCAATTTTTTTCACCATACTCTTTTAAATGCATTCCCCAAGTATCCATACATAGGGCCACATTACAAGGCCATGCACAAGGCACATACTTTCTTCAACCATGCACTAACACACTACCCATCATTGACTATCGGTTATGTGTACTTGGCATGATAACTATAAAAACCGTGTTTGAAAGATCCAGAGGACATCAAGGTTACAACATCATTACCTATGAAGCACTTCACAGATGACAACTTCTTAAAATTAACATCAACAACCTCTTTTGAGCAACTAGATGATGATGTTGCCCACGTGGGGGGCTCATCAAGAACGTCACCCAAGGGAAAGTGTTGCCAGTCATCCTAGAGGAAGCATTGGTAGTTGCCCCCTTTATGTGGAGTAAGATCTTGGTAGTCCTCCCTTCATGTGGAGTATGATGTTATAAGAAGGCGTCACCTCACCCTATCAGCTTGCCTCCTCTAGCATATGAGCATCACCCCATTTGTGTAGCTCACATAAAAATGACATCGTCCCTTTGGTGCTCCAATTCCAAGTGGAAGGCATCACCTTATCTAAGTAAGTTAATACATAAATTTCCTAAAACTTCCTAGAAATAAGGCATTGTCTTATTCTAAGAACCTTATGCCTTATTGTAAGAAGTTAATACATCTTCCTAAAATCAAGGGGATCATGTTCTATGATTTGAGCTAAGTAAAAAGAAACAAGTGATTTATTATCACATACAAATGGGAACTTCCCAAGACACGTTCATATGGGGATAGGGGGATGTCCCTCAAAGAGTAGATAAGCTGGAGCTCACCTAGAAGTTTTCTGACTTGTATGGCCATGGGTCATCCAAATTTCTTATCCTGCATCCACTTCCTACCCATTTTTTATGCCCAATGCCTTTCCTTAAAACTTCTTTGCTCATGCCTACTTCTTGATTCCTCCACCATGTCAATTGCTCATGTCATTTTCTCCTGCCATGATTTCTCCAACCTCAAGCATGTCCGAGAGAGTGGCCCCCACCCCATTGGGTGAGGGTCACCCTAGGGGGTGGCTTCAAGCCCCTAGAGCAAGGGTGACCACCTGCTCTACACCCATGAAATTTAAAAGAGAGCTTCATGAGGTAAGTAAAACATGATCTCAATTCTTAAGTTCAAATAAATAGGTTGTTTTAGATATTGTGAAGCATTGGTTTGGGTTCAAATGTTTGTAGAATGGATTAAGAATCATGAAACTAAAGCAGCTAAGAGAGAAATTCTTCAATTTATATAATGAGAGACATGATATATATCTTTTTGCTCACATAAAAATGATTGAAGATAATATGTCAATATCACGTGTTTCATTTAAATATTACTTTAGTCAAGGGATCTGATATTGTAGGGCTGCATCTAAAACTCCAATGAGCTTCAAGAATTTGAGAATCCATAAGGTTGAGCAAAAACTTATCAATGAAGATCACATATTTGAAACTTGTTATAGAATTGCAAACAAAGGATCTATTGGTTGTCATGCAATGAGCTGAATGATGAACTCGTTTAGTTTGCATTGTGAAGTTATGCCTACAATTGGAAGTTGATACTTTTTAGATAAATTTACACGTCAAGATGTACTTTAGATCTATAGAGAAGAGATGCTCAGTAAAAAAGAAAATTTTTTGGAGTATCACCATTTTACTAGCTTGTGAAAAGAAGAGTTGAATTATGTTAATATTCCTTGAAAAGTTAGGGTGGGTTAATAATCAGTTTGTGCCACTTTGAAGAACATGGCTATGAGCACCACAATAGCTTTAGAAAAATATAAATCTTATAATTCTTCTCAAAGAGCATCACGATATTTAAGCTTTAGAAAGAAAGAGGGCAATTCATCATAGAGGTAAAACACTTAGATATCTAGAGCATTATATGTGTTTGTTGATTGATGGTATGGATCAAAAGAAGACATGTTTGCCTAATTCTTGCACCTTCCCAAGGATATCAGGGGTAAAGCCCTCGTCAAAATGCATTTGGTAAGTGCTTTGGTGTACAATGGAAATGTAAGGTCTAAGGTCTTCTTCCCCTACCCTAGTGTATATAATGATCTAAATCTCATTGTGACTCTGATTCATAGACTTTTGCAATCATGAGAGCATCATCTACCACCAATTCTATATTTGCAACTTGATAATATTGTGAGAGAAAATAAGAATTCTAAAGTCTTTGGATATTTATCCATGCTTGTTGATAAACAAGTGTTTCAAAAAGTTAAGGTCAAATTTTTTTTGATTGGGCATACTCATGATCACATCGAGAAAATGTTCAGTACATTTTCTAAGAGATTGGAATGTCATAATGCTTTTACTCTTCCATCATTGATTGTTTTAATTTCATAAGCTTATACTTCAAAGCCTGGAGTTCAACATCTTACACAAATCTATGACTTCAAGCAGCTTTCATCACTAGATCTTGATAATAGTAGTAAATTTTTGGCACCATTGCACAATATTAGTTTCAACCATGTACTTTTAATGAGGAGGATTGATGACATAACTCTTTTGTTTGCAAAGCAATATTAATCTTCTGATAGGTAGGAGCCTAAGGATGGATGTAGATTTTTATTGTATGTACCTAATTTGATATTTCATGGTGCAAAACAATCACCATATGAAGATAAAAGCATTATGGTAGAATTCAAAAGCATGCTTGAGCAAAGTAAAAGGCGGATGCAAACACTTATAGAAAAGAAGAGAGAGATTGAGGGTGTAAATGTTGGAATTTGGGGCCCCAGGATCGTTCCAATACTAAAACCTCTTGAGCATACACAACTTAATTGACAAGATGATAAGTGAGATAGAGAAAGAAAGAGATCTTGAGACAAGGATAGAGAACGTAAGCTGGATGCTTACTTCACTAATAATAATAGATGTCCAAATTACAACATGGGAGTACTACTCAACCATATAAAGTGGTGCACTCACTAATGGAAGAATAAGAAGATGATGATACAAAATTTAGATTATGTCGAAATAATCTAAGTGTGTGTGAAGAGAATGAAGCAACGAAGCTAACAAAATAGTGTAACGAAATTGTAAATCAACCACAAGGTTAACTCACAAAAGATAGTTACCACCACCTCGTAAAAGACTTCCTGCTGCAATGAGAGTGGCCTCTCCTTCACCACAACTTCACCTCCTTCAAGAGTGTGAGAACACTCTGTCTTCAAGAAGATCTCCAAGCTCTAGATCTTTGAGTGAGTGATTATACAAGGAGCCAAGGCCTTGTTTATATAGTTGTTCTCCTCCTTGAAAAGCACATCGAAAAGCCCCTTCGCTAAAGCTACGATAAAAAAACGTACCGAGTAGAATAAAACAACGTCCGCCAAAAGACTGGCTTCGCGATGCGTTCAGCGGGACTTGAACCCGGGTGGGATCGTGTCAGCTTTTGGAGGCTTTGGGCTAGACCAAGTTGCCGTCCATTGCTTGCTTATACATGTGTACGAAGATATTTTATATACACATTCTGCGGAAGCGTGGATTCCTTGGAGTAGTTTATAAAACTGCTATAAAACTGTTGAAGAACTAAGATTTGAAGTTGATGCTTAGTGAAGCTAATTGATAAGCCAATAAAGACATTGACTTCCAACAGTAAAAAAATATGCAAGCAATGAAGATCTATCTTGGTAGGATGATTTTTTATGCATCAATAACAGATAATAAAGAATAACATTGTAGGATATTGGCCAATCGACATTCCACTCACATGGGATACCACATAAATGTCAATGAATGTTGAGAAATCATGTAATGCACATACACTTCAAAGCTTAATAGATCCACCAGAAAGGATATTTATGTAGGTCCAAGGATGATAACACATTTTGAAGCACAATAGCATGGAATTTTAAAGGCGATAAATGTTGGCATGCTTATTGCATTCCTTGTTGAGGGTGATGAATTTGCAAAACCATTTTGGATTTCAAACGTCCTAGATGTCACTAAGGATACTAAATTTTGGAACATCAAGCTTACACTATGCTTGAGGTGGATCAGCACTACAAAAATTCATCATTTGAACTGTGTAAAAGTTTCCCATTGAAGATATTTTTATTTATGCTTAAAATTGCTATTTTTTTATAAGGATTTTTATGGATCATTTACCAATGTAAAATCCTATAGTTCTACACATGTAAAAGGAGACAAAGAGAGCTCACATTCCACAAATTTGAGGTGGTTGAGCTTGACAATCAATCAACTAAAAGTAGATCAAATTAGATCTTCACTTTTCCTAGATTGTAGGAAAGTGAATTGATTCTCTTCAACAAACTATTCTGCCTTGATTTGAGTTCAAAATCCACTTGTAGAAGTCGTGGAACACTTCAAGATTCTATATAAGACTTCAAAATTATTGTACAATACATTGAAGCAATATACATGCACTTTGGGTCATCATTGTGTTGCTCCTTCATTTCTCTATGCCATCTTCGTCAACAATAGTGAACTTGTAGAGATTGGTGCTCACTCTAGAGAGCTTAAAATGAAACACATGAGCATTGATTGGATATATATTAGTGTCACTTTTATATGCAAAAAATTTCAAAGAATTTTGTTTTGTAAATTTGGAGAAATCTCAATTTTATTCTCTTGGGGTCTATCTCTACATAGCCCTAAAAAATCAGGGTATCTCTATTGAGTGTTAAGTTCATTCCAAAAGCATATCTTTCTTATTACTTCTACTCTTGTGACTTTTTGACACTCAACCCTATATGTATCAGTCCTCTAAAAGGAATTTTTTCAATTGTAATCATGTCGGCTGCTATGAGCATTTGAAGTTGATAGTTTCATCCAAAGATATCAAGTTTTTTGAGCTAGTCAATGCATAAACCTATCTATTTTGTATCAACTCTTTTTGCATGATTCTCCAAAGTACATAGTGGATTTTATTTCTAATCACATGCCTATAAGGTCTTTTTGATTCTCCATAAATTCAAGGGCTGGTCCTTTGATGGTTGGCTAGACCAAACTTCATCACTTTGCAACTCACTTATCTACCTCCTCCAAGCTTCTCCAAGTTCTCTTAGTGGTATCAGAGCTAGATCAAGATGGGTGATGGATTTCCATCAATGATTGAGAAGCTTGATAGACACAAATATGTAGCTTGGAAAATCAGAATGGAGGCCTATTTGCAAAGTAGAAATGTTTATGGAATTGTAGCAGATGATGAAGCTATGCCTACTCCAAGATCCAAAAAAGGATCTACACAAGAGGAGAAACACTTTGGTTTGCAAGGAATGCCTAAGCAAGGTCATACATGCTAAACTCTATCTCTGATTTTCTATTACCACATATTAGAGGATGCAAGACATCCAAGAGACTTTGGATGTCCTTGAGACTTTCTTTTTTTTCTAGTACCAAAGCAAGAAAGAATCATCTTTTGAATGAGTTCAACCAAATGAAGAAGAAACCTAAACAAACTATCATACAATTTATTACCAAGGTCAATGAGGTTGTAGATCAATTACCATCCATTGGAGAAATGATTGAAGAAGAGGCCATCATGAGGCAAATTCTCAATGGGATTAGAAGTGATAAGCAATGGCAATCCTTCACCATGGCTTATGTTCTCATCATGGATGTACAAACCCCAGATTTTAACATATTACTTGGAGAACTCTTCAACCAAGAGGCCAAAAATAATACGAAGGAAAGTAACTCTTATCAAGGTTATACTACAAGT
>MU264282.1:2500-29475 GCA_020310875.1 Ceratopteris richardii
TGCATATACATATACATATACATATACATATTGATGGGGGAAGTATCTCAACCCCTAAGCAACGATGAAGCGCGAGTGACCTCCACAGGTATCCTTCTTTGACCTCTGCACACCAAAAATGCTCTTACTCAGAGCTTATGCAGAGAACTCCAGTGAGCTTTTGTAGACCTGTAGTAGACACCAAGGGCTTTCCAACAAAACAAATTTCACTTGAAATGGATGCTTACAGCAAAGAGAAACAATGGTCTACAACATGAGCTAGTTGAAATGCTCACAACTGCTAGTCAAGGCAGAGGACCTCACTTCACTCCAGCAAACTTTTCTCAGAGATTATACAGAGAATGAATCTCAACTTATGTCAACTTTAGAGGACTCTAATAGCTACCTAATGACACCAAAATCATAGCAAATGGATACATAGAGAACGAGAACCAGCCCTTACAACAGAGAGCAAAATATTTCCAACAGAGCCTACACAAAGAGAGAGATATCAGTCACACAACTTCACTAAAATGAATGTTGCTCCCAGCTTACTCAGAGAATGCTCCAGAGAATTGATAAGCATAAAATAGACTCTTATAGCTATCCAATGAGACAAGAATTACATTCAAATGGATACCATGAGGGAGAACCAATGCTAACAACTCAGGGGTAGAGAGTTTGCAACACTGCCTACGCTACACACATAGATATTGCCTACTAAAAGAAAACAAACAAGCAAGCAAGGGGGTTGCTTAAGCAAGGGGCTTGCTTATCACAACTCCAGCACTTAGTGCTCACTTTACATGAGCTAAACGCCAAGAAGATGGCCCAAAGAAGTCGGGATACATGCTCCTTATAGTGAGAGGTGTGCCCCTAAAATCTAGGAACTACCTTTCCAAATCAGCCTCCTAACTTGGAGGAATTAGTGAGATGACTTGGGAGTGGTTGAGTGACTTTTCTTGATGGAATCTCGTGGCTTTTGGCTTCCTTTGATTGCTCCACATGTCCATAAAAGATTCCCCACGAATTTTTACCTTGAAGCTTGACTTTTAACACTCCCCCTCAAGCTTCAATTCTTCATCCTCATCCAAGCTCCTTCATGTTGATGCATTGCTTGAATTTTGAAATCTTCATCCCCATCCAAAGCCTTTGTAAACATGTCCGCAACTTGGTCCTTAGTACCAATATGATGTACTTGAAACTTCCTTGGATATCACCTGTTTCCCTTATGAGTGATAGTGCACTTCAATATGCTTGGTTCTAGCATGATAGACAGGGTTCGATGCTAGATGAATGCTAATCATGTGTCACAAAAAAATTGGATATGTGTCCAACCTGCAAATTAAGCTCCATAAATTAACTTCTTAATCCACATTAGCTCACATGTGACTTGAGCCAAAGCTCTATACTCAGCCTCGGTGGAAGATAATGCCACCGTGGGTTGCTTCTTTGAAATCCATGAGATGATCTTGCTACCTAGCATGACTAGGTAACCCACTTGTACTCCTTTCTATCTTCCTTCGAACCGGCCCAATCGGCATCGGAATAAGCTTTGACCTGCATATCATCATCAAATGAGTAGAACAATCCTTCATTTATAGTGGCTTTGAGATATCGCAACATTCTTCTTGCAGCTTGCAAGTGTGTAGTCCCTTGGACTATGCATAAATTGTGATAACACTCCAACTCCATATGCTATGTCAGGCCTGGTTATTGTGGCATAATTGAAAGAGCCTACAATAGATCGATACAAAGTTACATCCTCTAATGGCTCTCCATCAATGGAGCTTAGCTTTACATTAAACTTCCATGGGATTTGAAATAGGCTTGCAATGTAGCATCCCAAACCTCTCAAGTAGGTCTAGAATATACTTCCTTTTGTATGAGCATAATACCTTCTTCTTTGTATACCAACTTCAATGCCAAGAAAATACCTAAGATCTCCAAGATCAGAGATCCTAAACTCCTTTCCAAGCTTCACCTTGATCTCCTCAATGCCCTTTGTATCATTACCTGTAATGATAAGATCATCTACATACACACACATGTAGACCACAAGTTCTCCTCTTTGTTTGATGAAGAGAGATGGATCCGCCTTGCATTGATTGTAACCACATTTGATCAAATAGTCCACCAATCTTGGTTCCAAGCCCTTGGAGCTTGCTTTAGGCCATAAGTGCCTTCTTCAACCTACAAACATGATGTGGAAACTCTTTATGAACAAAACCTAGTGGTTGCTCCATGTATACCTCTTCTTCCAAGTCTCCCATTGAGAAAGGCATTCTTGATATCCAATTGGAAGAGCTTCCATCCTTTGCTAGCAGCCATTGCAATGAGTGTCCTAATGGTGCTCATCTTTGCCACGGGGCTGAATGTCTCTTCAAAGTCCTACTCCATAGGTTTGTGCAAAACCCTTAGCCACCAATCTTGCTTTGAACCTAGAAATAGATCCATCTGAATTCCTCTTTACTTTATACACCCACTTATTACCTATTACCTTCATGTTCTCCTTCTTGGGCACTAGAGTCCATGTTTGATTTTCCTCAAGATGCGTCGATCTCTTCTTGCATTGCCTCTTTCCATTCGGTGTGTACTGCTTGCATCTTCATAGCAATCGGGCTCATGATCTTCTACTACTTTGTTCATATATGCATAATGTGTTGCCATGTATGAATCATAAGTAAACCTTTGAGTTGGATACTTAACTCTAGAAGACTTCCTTTCTTCACCTTTTGGAGGAATAAACCTCCTTTGCCTTGGGAACTTGATCTCTTCTTTGACGTGGCTTCTTTCTCCATCATGTGTTCCTTCATCATCTTCAACTTCATTACCTTCTTCATCCAACTCCACCAATGTTGCTTTGCCTTTGTTGAGTGATTTGTGCTTCATAGCTTGATGAGGATCTCCCCCTCCATGGTGAATTCATGCTTGAACTATCTTCATTGATGGAACACCTTGGGCTTGCTTAGCTCTAGGTCGATTTGTTCTTCATCATGTCCATGCTTTTCTTCTTCATAGTACCTGCATACAATCATACTTCTTATACCAAGGGAGTAGCTCATCAAATGCTACATCCCTTGATATCCTCAAGTCCTTTGTATTTGGGTTGAAGCACCTGCTAACCTTTATGATCATTTGAATATCCTAGAAACACACACTTTTCTGCCTTTGGTTGTAGCCTTGTGCCTCAATTCACTTGGCACATGTAACAAGTACATCCAAATATCTTCAAGTGGGAAAGATCAGGTTTCTTACCATAATAGGCTTGATATGGTGTCAAGCCATGGATCCCTGAGGTAGGAGCCCTATTCATTAGATACACGGCGGTATTTGCTGCATCACTCCAAAACATGTTAGGTACATTCATTCTCATTAAGCATTGCTCTAGCGATCTCGGCAATGTATCTATTCTTTCTCTCTGCTACTCCATTTTGTTGGGGTGTGTACCTGCATGTTACTTGCCTCTTGATGCCTTGATCCATTAAAAAATCAGAAAACTCATTTTGAGAAATATTCTCCCCCTCCATCGGACCTTAGCTTCTTGATATATGTACCTGTTTCCTTCTCTACCATTGCCTTGAATGCTTTGAAACATGTAAACACATCTGATTTGTTTTTGATGAAATAAACCCAAACCCATCCTTGTGCAATCATCTATAAAAGTGACAAAGTACTTGTTACCTCCAATGGATTGCTCTTTCGTTGGCCCCCACACATCTGTATGTATCAACTCCAATGGATGTTGGCTTATGTAGCCACTCTTCTTGAATGGAAGTCTCGCTTGCTTCCCTAGTTGACAAGATTCACATAAATGCTTCATACCTTGTCCTTGGAAGTTGGGAAGACCTTCAACCAGCCTCTTGAATTGCATTTCCTTCATTCTTTGTATGTTGATGTGACCTATCCTCTTGTGCCACAAGTCCAACTCCGAAATCCTCTTGTTTCCATATGTGAAGTAGACATGTTGAGTAGAATGAGAATTTACCTCCAAAGTGAAGAGTCTCCCTTGCTTCTTTCCTCTTGCTATGACCTTGTAACCTTGCTTAGGGTTCTCCACAAAGCATCCACCTTTGTTGAACCTTACTTGATAGCCTCTTTCAACCATTTGCCCAACGGACACCAAGTTCTTTGTGATGGTAGGTACATGCAAGACATCCTTGAGACATCTTCCTTCCTCCTTGTCATCCAAAGCTACATCTCCAACATGGGAGATCTCATGGGCTGTATCATCACCTGTTTCTACATGTCCTTTACCTTTGGGAACATGTAGATTAGTAAACCAAGAAGCATTGCAACTCATATGGTTGCTACATCCACTATCAATATACCAAGTGTTATCTACTTTGCTTGAATTCCCATTCATGTGCAATCATCAAGAGATTGTCATTTTCTGAACTTGTAGAAGCATAATTACCTTGGCCTTTGTATGAAGAACCTTGATTATAGTTCCTTTGGTTTCCTCCTTGGTAGCAATCTCTAGCATAGTGGCCAAACTTGCCACATATGTAACATCCTTCGCCATCTTGATTCCTGTTTTGTTGATGTCGTCCTCCTCTTCCTCTTGATCTTCCTCTCCCTCTTTGTGATGAGGTGCCTTGGTCATGTCCTTGATTTCTTGAGTGGCCTTGCCTTCCCTCCAAACCTTCCTTTGCCCCTTCCTTGTCCTTGTCTTCCTTTGCCCCTTTGATTACCTGCATAGAAAACTTGTGCATCTTTGCTTTTAGTTGAACTTCCACCTATGTTCATTTCTTCGGTGACCATGAGAGCAACCAATTGCTCAAAATCGAGAAGATTATCCCTTACATAAACTGAAGTGGTAAAGGGTTTCCACTTCTCATCATCTCTCAAACCATTGAGAGTATAAGCCACAAGATCGTCATCGTCTACGTGGCTTCCAATGGATCCCAATGCATCTGATAACTCCTTGACCTTAAGTATGTAGTCATTTATGCTACTCCCTGAGCTTCTTCCTAAGGTTGTTGAGCTCATTCTTGAGTTGGATCTTCCTTGCTTTGGTGCTTGTTGAATAAAGCCTTTCAAGTGTCTCCCATACCTTCATGCTTGAATCCAGGTCTTGGATATGGCCGATCATGCTATTGCTAATGTGTTGGGAAAGAATAAAGATAACCCTCTTGTCTCTTTCATTCCATTCCCTAAAGGCCCTTCTCTGGTCATTGGTTGGATTCTCATCCAACCTAGGTCTTGTTCACTTCCACTAATCAACCCCCAAAGGCCCTTGCCCATAAGATAGTTGGAGACCCTAAATCTCCATGGTTGATAGTTACCTTTGTCTAGCTTTTCAATTTGAGTGTTGAAGTCTCCCATATCTAGTCTTTGATACTTGACCTAGCCCTTGGCTAATGCTCCAATGTGTGTAAAATGAAAATGAGGCTCTGAGGTTACCTCAATCCAAAGCTTTCCTTAGATGGACACCTTGTGCTCTTGCAAATTTGAGTAGAATAGCTCCCCCTTGATGTGAGCTACCTCCAAGAAGCTTTTGTTGATGCAACTCTTCAACCACCAACTCCAAGAGGTCTTCTTGCTTGTATGTGATACCTCCAAGATGCCCAAATGCTCTGATACCACTGATGGGGGAAGTATCTCAACCCCTAAGCAACGATGAAGCGCGAATGACCTCCACAGGTATCCTTCTTTGACCTCTGCACACCAAAAATGCTCTTACTCAGAGCTTATGCAGAGAACTCCAGTGAGCTTTTGTAGACCTGTAGTAGACACCAAGGGCTTTCCAACAAAACAAATTTCACTTGAAATGGATGCTTACACAAAGAGAAACAATGTCTACAACATGAGCTAGTTGAATGCTCACAACTGCTAGTCAAGCAGAGACCTCACTTCACTCCAGCAAACTTTTCTCAGAGATTATACAGAGAATGAATCTCAAACTTATGTCAACTTTAGAGGACTCTAATAGCTACCCAATGACACCAAAAAGCATAGCAAATGGATACATAGAGAAGGAGAACCAGCCCTTACAACAGAGAGCAAAATATTTCCAACAGAGCCTACACAAAGAGAGAGATATCAATCACACAACTTCACTAAAATGAATGTTGCTCCCAGCTTACTCAGATAATGCTCCAGAGAATTGATAAGCATAAAATAGACTCTTATAGCTATCCAATGAGACAAGAATTACATCAAATGGATACCATATGAGGGAGAACCAATGCTAACAACTCAGGGGTAGAGAGTTGCAACACTGCCTGCGCACACACATAGATATGCCTACTAAAAGAAAACAAACAAGCAAGCAAGGGGGTTGCTTAAGCAAGGGGCTTGCTTATCACAACTCCAGCACTTAGTGCTCACTTTACATGAGCTAAAACTCCAAGAAGATGGCCCAAAAGAAGTCGGGATACATGCTCCTTTTATAGTGAGAGGTGTGCCCCTAAAATCTAGGAACTACCTTTCCAAATCAGCCTCCTAACTGGAGGAATTAGTTGAGATGACTTGGGGAGTGGTTGAGTGACTTTTCTTGATGGAATCTCGTGGCTTTTGGCTTCCTTTGATTGCTCCACATGTCCATAAAAGATTCCCCACGAATTTTTAGCTTGAAGCTTGACTTTTAAACACATATACATATACATATACATATACATATACATATACATATACATATACATATACATATACATATACATATACATATACATATACATATACATATACAATATACATATACATATACATATACATATACATATACATATACATATACATATACATATACATAGACATAGACATATACATATACATATACATATACATATACATATACATGTACATATACATATACATGTACATATACATATACATATACATATACATATACATGTACATAAACATACACATATACATAAACATATACATATACATACACATATACATATACATATACATATACATATACATATACATATACATATACATATACATATACATATACATATGCATATACATATGCATATCCATATGCATATCCATGGCACCAGACTTGCCTTCTAATGGATCCTCGTTAAAGGATTTAGATTGTACTCATTCCAATTACCAGACTTAAAAATGCCTAGTATTGTTATTTGTTGTCACTACCTCCCCGTGTTAGGATTGAGTAATTTGCATGCCTACTGCCTTCCTTGGATGTGGTAGCCATTTCTCAAGTTCCCTCTTTGGAATCGAACCCTAATATTATGTATCTTGTCACCACCATGGTAGGCTTCTATCCTACCATCAAAAGTTGATAGGGCAGAAATTGGAATGAAGCATCACTGGTTCCAAGGCAGTGTGATTCAGAAAGTTATCATGATTCATCACATTACTGGGCAAGCCTGCATCAGGATTTTATCTAATAAATGCATCCCTTCCAAAAAGGTCGAGATTTTGTGCACGTATTAGCTCTAGAATTATGACGATTATCCAAGTAGCAAGGTACCATCAAAGAAACTATAAATGATTTAATGATCCATTCGCAGTTTCCCTGTACAAAAGAGTTTATTCTTACAGATGCATGGCTTAATCTTTGAGACAAGCATATGACTACTGGTAGGATCAACCAGGTAGCTATCTCCGTCACACGAGTAGCCCCATCCAGGCCACATGTTCCGATTCTAACATAGGCAAGGGAACGGTCAAGAGAGAACCTAACCAAAATGATAGCACGGATGCACCAAGATCATCCAATGCACTGTTCAAGAGTACATTAGCAAGTGTCACAATGATGTGTCAATGCACTTTTGCATCCAAATGCAAGTCTAATCGAACACGAACAAGTAGAGGGGTCATCGTATGGCGACACACACTCGTTACCATATGTGGGATCAAGGCCAAGCAAGCAAGGCCAATAATCAAGCATATGAAGGCACAAAAAGTCCCGAGCACGACTCGATGGCAACCAATGAAACTCCATCCTTCCAACCAAACGTCCTCAACACGTGGTCTGTATGAAAGCCTCTACTCTCAATGAATGATGCGCACCATGATCCATATGTCCATCCTCGATATCGATGGCCAAATGCTCCCCCTCCAAAAATGCACTCCTGTCAGCCGCACACATGACCAACAATCACACAACATTTCCTTTGTCATCCACGTTGCCTTGCATGCAAAACCTCGGATGTGGGCCAACATGAACCATGTCATTTGCCATCATGGACGACTCCAACAGCTCACACCGAGCACCACTCCATCAAGGGGAACACATTGCACCCATGGAACAAAAAGTTCGTCGGCTCAATAGCACCCCAACTTCCATTTACACACATGGTTACGAGACCTTCCATATCCATACAAGCCACACACAATCTTATGATGAAGATAAACTCCATCGTCTTCCTTGATCACATCATGGCCCGAACAGGAGCTCACCAACATTGACGCTCCGACTAGGACACAACACACCATCCCTCATTGCCTACCAAGCATATCGGCCAGACAAGCACGTCGAGCCTGCGTAAGACTCCAAAATGTGCTCAATGGCCAAGCCCCTCAATGCGAGGGTAGCCTTTGCACATGCTCGAGGGGGGGATTGCTTCCCCAACATCACAAGAGGGGGTTCAGGGGACTAAATTACCTCACCTAACCCTTCCCTCGCCCATGCTCCATGCCACACCCAACTCAAGCAAGCACAATTAGCCTTAGAGTTGCGCACAATTTGGCAGTAGATGGCAAACCCTAGGAGCACCAAAGGAACCCGGATACAAATACAAGGGGGGGAGGGAGGGGGGAAGGCGCACCATGGGAGGGGGCGGGGCAGTGGAGGGGAGGCACTCTGTGAGAAAAACCCCACTTCGTTTATGAAAGCTCCACTTGAGCCTCCAAAAAAACCCACATGCCCTTGGGGTTGGGAAGCTTGGGGGGGGGGGTATGGAGGGATTGAAGGGGGGGGGGGGGCAGGGGGGGAAGGAGGGGGGGGAGGGTGGGGGGATAGGGGGTGGAGGGGGGGGTTGTGGAGGGATGGAGGGAGGGGGGAGGGGGGCCAAGGGGGTGTGTGGAGGGATGGACGGGGGAAGAGAGGGGGAGGGGGGTTTGGAGAGGAGGCACTCCGCAAGAAAAACCCCACTTTGTTTCCAAAAAAAAAAAACACCCGTGAGCCTCTCAAAAAAAACACCACATGCCCTTGGGGTTTGAAAGCCCAAGAGGGCGGTATGGGTATGGAGGGAGAGAGGGGGGGGAGGGGAAGGCAACATGCATGCAAATTAACCAATCCTTACATGGGGAGGTAGTGACAATAAATAAAAATACTAGGCTTTTTCAAGTCTAGTAATTGGAATGAGCACAATCTAAATCCCTTAATGAGGATCCATTGGAGGACAATTCTGGTGCCAATAGCCGCGGTAATTCCAACTCCAATAGCGTATATTTAAGTTGTTGTAGTTAAAAAGCTTGTAGTTGGATCTCGGGAGGGGTCAAGCGGTCCACCTCCTTTGTGTGTGCACTGGTCGGCCCCACCCTTTCTGTCGAGGACATCCTCCTGGCTTTAATTGGCTAGGACATGGATTCAGCGATGTTACTTTGAAAAAGTATAGAGTGCTCAAAGCAAGCCTATGCTCCAAATACATTAGCATGGAATAATGTGATAGGACTTTGGCCCTATTTGTGTTGGTCTTCAGGACCAGAGTAATGATTAATAGGGATAGTTGGGGGCATTCGTATTTCATTGTCAAAGGTGAAATTCTTGGATATATGTATATGTATATGTATATGTATATGTATATGTATATGTATATGTATATGTATATGTATATGTATATGTATTGTATATGTATATGTATATGTACTATGTATATGTATAAGTATATGTATAAGTATATGTATAAGTATATGTATATGTATATGTATAATGTCTATGTATATGTATATGTATATGCATATGTATATGCATATGTATATGTATATGTATATGTATATGTATATGTATATGCTATATGTATATGTATATGTATATGTATATGTATATGTATATGTATATGTATATGTATATGTATATGTATCTGCATATGTATATGCATATGTATATGTATATGTATATGTATATGTATATGCACTATGTATATGTATATGTGTATATGGTATATGTATATGTATATGTATATGTATATGTATATGTATATGTATGTTCATATGTATATGTATGTTCATATGTATATGTATATGTATATGTATATGTATATGTATATATGTATATGTATATGTATATGCATATGTATATGTATATGTATATGTATATGTCTATGTATATGTATATGTATATGTATATGTATATGTATATGTATATGTATATGTATGTTCATATGTATATGTATATGTATATGTATATGTATATGTATATGTATATGTGTATGTATATGTATATGTACATGTATATGTTGTGGGCTCCCTTTGGCCTTGCTCTAACTTCTTGTCAAATGTTTTGTGCATCAATATCAACTTCTTCCACATTTGGTAACACTAACACCCCCCTCCCTCTTGTGTATTGTTGGTGCAAGGCAATCAAAATTGAAGTTTTAATGAAGTTTTGAAGTCAAGGATTGAAGAAAAGATCAAGATATGAAGCATGAAGAAAGTACATGTTCAGAGAATGGAGATATGTATACATATGTACATTAATTTAGAGTTAGTTCATGTATACTTTTGTATGGTGATGAACTTGTACATATTATATATACAAGGAAAAGTGTCGGGGCAAATATGAGAGAGCATGTGAATAGAGAAATTAGAAGTTGTATGAGTCATTAGACACTTTCGTAGTGAGTAAGATCTCTCTCATCATTCAGATGTAAAGTTTTCTAGAAATGAAGAAAAGTTGCACCCGATATTTCTGAGAGTTCTCCTTCTAACTTGGGTGTTTTTGTGAAATGCTTTTGTACAAGTCTAAGTCTATAGTTGATTGACCTCTGTACAAATTTTCAGCTTCTAATTCTGATTAGGTTAGGAGAATTGAGTGTAGGAACATTTACATGTGTAAATGTAAAGAAGAGAAGTTGCAGGAGGCACAAAATTCGATGCTAATGTTTTGGTCCGTTCTCCTTCCACAATGTAAAGTTTTGAGCAAGCAAGCACTCTTTATTTAATTTGGAAGGTAAATACCTATGGCTAAAAAGCATTTGATTAAACGGGTTATACTTTGGGAGAACCAAGCTTTAGAAGTTGCAGGTGTCAAAGTCGATTGTAAATAACTATAGTTTTAGACATAGGTGACTTGTTAAGATCATTTCTCAAGATCTATTGAGCCTTTTGGAATGATTTAACTTGGAGGAGGTGTGCAAACTATAGGGGACACCATGTGCAAAGTTTTATAAAAACCTTTACACATTTGATAAGTCAATGAGTGAGTTATGTGCAGCAGACTTTCTGTGTAGTCACCTTCTTCACAGTTTGTTCAAGATTTGGAAATTGAGTATTGATCCTCCAAATTGGTGAAGGTTTCAAGTTATTCTTGATATTGAGGTGCTCTAACTTCAAGTATAGCTTGTTCTTTTGGAGATTAACACTCTCCATCATGTATGTCATCCCGGGAGAGATGCAATGTTGTAGGGATGTATCGATATGGTTTTGTAAGTAATTCCTAATTGAGGGTGTGCTCACTGACACGAAGGCCTCTTGATGGATTTGCTTCTAAAGTTTCTCTATTCAATTGGAGGTGGAATATAATGTGGAGAGTACTGATAGTGTGTGGAGTATTTCATGTGTTTGCTTGTGGATAAATGGAGTAGGTGAGTCGGCATGGTGATGAAGACCTCAGGAATGATAGTCCAAAAATCCCATTGTTAACATTTCCTCAAAGGTATGTTTATAGCATGCAAGGGCGTATTTGATTTGCTGATTGCCAGGCATAGCAAATCTATAGGGAAGATGTAGTACTCATGTCGTAGACAAGGTCCCAAATTCCCATGCACAAATCTTAGAGTTGATACATGAGGTGCCCTAGTCTTTTGAAATACCTTTAAGATTGTCTACATGAGATTGAAATTTTTAATTTGCATTTATTTAGGTATTCCATCATTCGATGTAAGTGAGGGTGTGAGTGTTGATAGTTTCTATCATATATGCAATGGTGGGGGAGCCCTCATGGTGGCACTAAGTAGTGATAGTTTACCCAATCCTTGTGTTGCTCTAGCACAATGGTAAGCACCACGTTAAGAAGCTCCACCTCGTTAATGTCAATCCGCGGAAGAGATAGGAGTGATATGAAGATCGTGAACACGAGATGTAGTGAGAGTGAAGGCGAGAAAGCATCAAGATGCGCACACACATACACACAAACGAAGAGGACAAGCAAGATACAATGGAAGGTAGGCAAATAGATTCTTTATAGTTTTTTGACTAGCTTTGTCTGGTTTCACATCCAGTGTCCGACATAGTTAATAAATAGGGTCTAGGTGCTATTTAAAGGTCTAAACGAGGTCTAAAAATAACCAAAATTGGTACACTTGTTCTACCTAAGCTCCTCAAGCTTGAGGACTCCTTGGCTTGCAGAAAATGGAGCTATTAATTACAATAGTGCTTGTTCTATGTTACATATGATACAAGAGTGATGAAAATCACTATTGAGGGTTTTGAAAAAGCAATATAAAACATATTTCTTTGAAAAAATAATCCGCTTGGCTCCCCACTACTTCTTCATAGTCCACCTTCACATACTTCCTTGTCGTGTGTGCCTTTGGCTACTGCCAACACCCCCCTCCCTCTCGCTTCTGTCATCCTCGACAGAACCTTGTTGCGGGGGTCTGTCGGATATAGTTTTGTAGGAGATCATGAGAGAGGTGTGCTCTAAGATGCGAATACCTCTTGCTAAATCTACTTCAAGTTTTTCCCAATCTATGGGTTGAGTTTCATTTGGTGGTGGGAGTCTGTAGTGCATGGAGTACACGAGTTGTTCACAAGCAAATAATTGGAGTAGGTGTGTGGGCCTGCTTATGAACACCTCAAAATGGTACTCCCAAAGCCGGTAGTAAACATCTCTTCAAATGTCATTTTGTAACATGTGGGTAAATATTTGATTCAGCAGTGCCAAGCATAGCACACCCGGAGCAATGGCATCGTGCTCATATCATAAGATAAGTCCTGATTACCATGCTCGAATCCCAAGGTGTTAATGTGTGGTGCTTTGATGCGGCAAAAAGATTTTAAAAATAGTCTGCATCATGTCAAATATTTTGACAGTCATATGCGCGGCAACCTCATCCATGTGGCGTAAGCGGGGGAGCCAATGGTGAATTGTTGCCATCATGTATCCGATTGTGGGTGATCCATGGGGTGGAGTGAAATAGGGATAATTAAGCGAGTCTTGGCACTGCTTATTATTCTGGACTTTGATTGGCGAATGCCTTCCAGGAGCGGTGTCTTGGTATAGGTCCCCAACATGGGTTATACTTTGAATGCAGTGGTGCCTTGACCCATGTGCTCATCATTTCTGGATATTGTTGTAGTAATTCCTAGCACCAAGTTGATTGAAAGGTTTGTCCGTGCTACGCTTCCGATGGCAAGTCATCAGGCTCAAACTGAGTTGCATGTGATGGTTTCTTGCATGTCTCCTTTTCGATCGCCAATTGGTATTCTGCCATTAGCATGAAATACGGCTTATATTGAAGCTCATGACAAGATATTATACCTACAAGGGGCCAAGTGGGAAAATAAGGTGATTGTAAAATGCATTCCTCTATCATAGCCACGGTGTGTAATTGAGCCTCCACGTGCTGAGTGGGTCTGTCCAAGTTCTTCTACGGTCTTCATCCATGCGGGGGTTGGGAGTTCGAAAGTTGTTTCTTCTTTAGTTGTGACATGCCAATTGGGATGGGTTGTGGTCGTAGGTTTCATCATACGTTTCCTCCATCGGGATAGACACAGTTTCTTCCTCAACTGGTGAGTTTAGGCTGGGGAATCAGGTCTGGGGGGTTCAGAGAAAGTTGTGATCTGCGCTTGAAGAGTGAGTACCTGAGCACGTAAGGCATTGAGTTCCTTTATGGTCTCTAGAGGTGTGGCCTCAAGAGCTGGTGGTCGTTGCTGCACAGGTGCACGTAACTGGAGCATTTTATGGTCATCCTTGAGCTTCTGATATGCATCATTCATATTTTCATAATCTTCTAGGAGTCTGATATGGTCTTCAAATAGTATCTTCATAGACTCTAATGGTACAACTTTAAAGCGGCTGGGACTTAGAGGTTCGTCCAGTTGATCTAAAGCGGCTTTGGGGGGAGTTTCTCTATTTTGTTCTTGCAAGCGTTGACTCTCTTCTTTGGAGTGGGGAAATAAGGAAAGGACGGAGTGAGAAAGGGATTGGGTGGAATGGTGGGAGCTAGGGAAGGGATGATAGGTGGGAGGGTTGCGGGAAGGGTTTGTGGGGTTGAGGCAACTAGGGCTTCTGCATAGCACCATCAAGGAACGTGGTTGTCTAGGAGAGTAGGGTGTATAGGAGAGACTGGAGGGGCGGGAGGTGAAATAGAGCAGGTGGTAGAGTGGGTATTTCAACAATAGTAGTGGTATTTACAGTAGAAGGATGAGGTGGGGAGTCGTTGCTTCTTCAGGTTGGTCTTCTGGAATGAGTTGTGCTTCCCTGGCATGACTGAACCTGGTTTTGATAGCAACAGATTCGTTCGTGGGTCAAACTTCGGTAGTGGTTTCCTCTGCAAATAGCGAAGTGCATCATTGGTTCTGACTGATTTGACCAGTTCTCTGAAGCCTTGAATGTAAGCTTCTTTGAATCCTCCTATGGTGAGTTCTTGTTCTAAAATTGCTTGACTTCTTCTTTTGAGAGTTGTCTATGTGCCCAAAACTTCCTGCATAGTGCGATATAGTTTTCTTGATTGCCAACCTGTAGGTAGCTGCTTCAAACGTGTCGTCTTCATGCGTACTTGTGTCGCCTTGTGTCTCAGTTTGCTGTTCTTGTTTGTCATGTTGCCACATCTACTGAGAGTCGTGGCTGTCCTGACTGGCTTCATCATCTCCCATCTTCATTGATGGTTTCTGTCCTCTCTTCTTTTGAGCTCGAGACGACATGCTCTTGTGGTTGATCAGGGGGTGTGGTAGGGTAACTGGGACGTTCATACTCCTATGAGAAAAATTGACCCTCTGAAAATTGGAATTCACTGGAGAAAGCATCATGCATTTCAAAATCAAAAGTGGTGTTTGTTGGTTAGGCTTCCAAGTTAGGTATAGGGAAAGTGAATGATTTCGCACCGATGGTGGTGGGAATTTTTGTTGTTGTAGTGGTGGGTTCTTGAACTGTGGTTGCTTAAGAGGTAACAGCACTGGTAGTACCTTCCTTGATAACATGTCATGATCGGCATATACGGATGGGTGGTATAAGGGTGGGTGATTCCGTTGGTGATTGTTCTAGAGACTACCGAGGTGACGTGGACTTTGGAACTTGCAAACATGGGATAGATCCACGCATTCATTTTCCTGCCCATCCCTTGCTAGCTTTTCCTGGCCTTCTTTGCGGTTCCTTTGAATGCCTTCAATTCTTCACTTGTCATTGCACGTTCTATGGGAAAATCGTATGCCAAACACATATAAACAATTCGAGTGAGAGTGCAACATCCATGGATGACTTTTTTCTTTCCCATCTCTGTTGAGCTAAATACAATTGATTAATGATCTAACTTGCAAGATCTATGGTTTGGGGCCCAATACATGCTAAATATAATCCGAACCAAATATGCTTGTGAGGGCATAGTGAAATGATCCTGAGCTGGGAATGCAAAATGTTGCATGCATATGCGTAATGGCTTAGAGAGTTCAGGTGTAATGGCCGAAATGTCTTCCCTTTTACAACATCACGCTTCAGCAGTTTTGGGATCAGCCTTTCCTGCTCTATCGAGGTGTGAGTCCCATGGATCTTAATTGTTGCCTGAATCAAATCTTTTGAAAGGTAGAACTTTTTGAAAGGGGGGTCATTTACCAAAGATGGAAGAATGAAAGTACCCGGCAAGTCCTTATTCTCGGAGGCTGTAAGTGTGGTCACCAAGTAGTAGCATCTATAAAAATCACGTTTGGGCAATGGATCACTGAAGTATTCTATAAAACCTACTCTAGCCCAAACATGCTTTAATTCTTCTGTGTTCTAGAGCTCTTCAAATTCTCTAGAGAAAAAATGATACTTGCCCCACTTAATATTGTCAAAAGTCAGTGTGGCATCAAAAATGAAATCTCCACCCGCCAAAGATCCTACTAAACCTTGGAACCAATGTGAATTACAGTGAACTTTTTCGGTGTATCCCCTAGGAGGATCCTCAATTGGCATTGGTCTTGGGAAGCCTTGAAACTCTGGCGGTTGTAACGTAGGATGTGGTTCAGCCAATAATTTTCCAAAATTGACCATAGGTGCATTGGTGCCAGCTGCTAAAGATCCTTCTGTCTGCATGATGAATAATGCGAATGTGGAGGAGATTTGCTACAAAAGATTAGCACACTAGTATGGAAATTAATCATGATCCCATTAAAGTAAGACCGCAATCCTTTCCATAACCAATGTGTAACCCGTGTAGCCATGTGTTGTGAGGTGGTTTATGGAAGGATTTTTGCAAAACTAATGCAGGTCTCTAGACACCTACATGCTTTAGATAGTGCATACATTGCTTGATGAGATGTTATTACAAGTGATGTTGGGTTAAAGTGGGTGAATTTATACAAGGTTCAGTTGTGAAAGAATTATTACAAGGGGTTGGTTATTTTGGGATGGGAGTAATGCTAGACAACATGTCATGAGGAGGCTTCTGGATACATTTCGGTATCCATTTCCTAACAGTTGTTGAGTGGGTGGTATTCTGTTGCTGAGATACAAAAGATGATATTGGATATGGTAGTGTTGAGGGGTGAAGAGATTTCTGAGGGGTATATGTTACATGGCTTGAGTGTTAAGTTATAATACACTGCTTGGGTACCCACATTTGTGTGGGTGTGGGTTGATTTTTTAGGTACTTCTTGGTGATCCAAATCTCTCGAGTGTTCATACTTATAGAGGCATGTCGAGGAGATGTTGAATACTGCCTCTGCTTTTGCTAGAACTTTGTCCTATCATTGTCTGCATTGTTGAAGATTGTGGGTGCGTTCTGTCCTTTTGGCATCCATACTTGTTTCATGCTGCTTGCTATGTGATGTTGATATTGTTGCCTTCTTTGTGTCACCTGGTATGATCATCAGTTTGGGTTCCTCGTGGTTGACTTCTTCGTGGTTGTAGGTGAGAGGTCTGGTTGACACTTTGCTTTGGAAAAGAAGGGAGGTCCAACACTTGCGAAACTTCCCATTAGGAAGTGCAACATTTTGTACCATAAATCTAGGTCAGTCCGTAGTAAGGTGGAAGCATGGGCACTGCAGGGTGTTGCGCCCATTTGTCCGCGGATGCAGTTCACCTGATCGCTGATGCAACCCACTTGACCGTTGATGGTCCCCATTTGACCCAGCTATTGGGTGGTGACCCCTTCTAGTTTGCAGGAAGACCAGCGGAAAATCTGTTGATGTTCTTCTTAATGGCATTTGTCCATTGCCAAGCCCGCGTGGGTTGGTGTAGACGTAATGTGACTTATCTGGCCAAAGATCTTCCGATCTTCCTTCGCATGTAGTTCATATGGTCTAGGGTTACATACCTCAGGCGGAGTGTTTGTTATGGAAGTCAAGCGGTATCACTCGCTGCTAGTCTAAAGTTCCAATCTGCAAGGACCCTTGTCTAATATTTAGGTCCATTGAGTGATCATATAGCCAATCTTGGTCAAGGATTAGGGTTCTATCACGTCATCATCATGGCACACTAGGAGCTTCACTATCATGGTTACTTTGTGTATGAGGATAGGGTCCACCTCACCCATGCAAGGGGTTTCCATGCCTCCTAGCCCGATGAGGTATGCCTCAATTGGCCGCATTTCTATTTTGAGTCCTTATAGTGGGACCATCTAATCGCACTAGTCACAACACTTGAATCAATTAAAGCCTTGAGCTCATGACAAGGGTTGTCGTGGTCTAGCCTGACTGTAATGAATGGTCTCCTATCCACTATGCTAGGATGAGTGGTTGACTTTGCTTGACACATGGCCATGGGGTATCTGGGTGTTGTTTCCAGATGGTTATAATGTTCTCTCCCTAGTCCTTGTCTTCTTAGCTTCATGCACTTAATGTGTTCTATAGCTTCTGCTTGAGCTTTCGCCCGTATTCTCTATTCTTCCTCCTTATGCTTCTTTGCCAACATGAGTTGTCTAAGCATATCCTCTGTAAGAGGTTCCTGATAAAGCTTGACTCTACAGCCACTAATGTAATTAGGCATTATCTCTCCTTCCAGGGTGCTAATTCTACTGCTCCACTTGTTGAGAGTCTGTTAATGTCGCTTTTCTAATTTCCGTGCACGTTGTTTCAGCATATACACTATGACTAAATCTCCTTCTTTTAAGCCTTTATCTTTCACATGTGCCTCGAAATAAGCTTTCTGTCTTTTCTTTGTTGCATATATACATGCTGCTACTTTCAGCTTGGTTTCTCCTAATCGTTCCAAGTCCATTATCCTTGATGATAATTCATGACTAGTCCACTTATGTTCTTGCGCAACCTTGAGGGTGGGTATCAAAAAGTCCAAAGGAAGCACAACATTCTGACCAAAAACCATATGAAAGGGAGTTGTATTGAGTATGGCCTTGTAGGCCACTCGATATGCCTAAACAGCATGGTGTAACTGTTTGTCCCAATCTGAATGTTTGTTTTTCATGAGTTTCGTCAGCACATTACAAAGGATCTTGCTAGTGCTTTCAGCTTGACCATTGGCTTGAGGATGATATGGTGCGGATTTCTTGTGAATCACCATAAAATCTTGTAACAAATATTCAATGACTTGGTTTAGAAAGTGAGTTCCTTTGTCGCTCACCAACTCTATGGGCAATCCATATCTTGTAAGACATTGTCAAATAAGAATTTTGTGGTCGTGTGTGCATCATTCTTTTTTGTGGCCTTAACCTCTACCCATTTGGTAAGATAATCTATGGCAAATATGATGTATTCATGTTGAGGTTCTCCGGTTCAACACAACGTCGTCTAATTAACAAAATCAGATTTTTCTATTCTTTCCCATTGAGCATTGATCCTTACTTCCCCAGATGTTCCACCGGAAATGTCTCTTAAAGTCACCAAAATGTCACCGGAACATCACCGGAATGTCACCGAAATCATTTATTTTGCTAGTTTTCTGCTAATTCAAAGTTTACACAGTCCTTCATACACTTTATTCTTGCAACAGATTTACATATTTCCTTTTTGCACTCAATATATTTCAAGTCAAAGGCACCCTGACATAGTACAGTCTGAGTCACTCAAACAAACTTAACAGTAAACAGAAGACTTTCAACAGTATATCTATGCTACGCACACATTTGGTTGATTATTCATTGGTAGATGCAACACCAAAAATACAGATTGTTGTTTTGTAAAGATTAGAACTTCAGTATGAAAGTTAGATTAAGCCGCAAAGATTCTTCTTTTCAATTTGTTGTCTGTATACTGGTTATTTACTGTAGAACCTGGTCTTTTCCGGTCCTGACAAAGAACCCCTTCTTCTTGACTCTTTCTCACGGTTGACGTTCCTACACTACTTGCATCTTCGTCTCTCTTCTGATCATTGCGCCTTTACTTCTAGTGTCTTTCTTCTTTTTTTCTGCTGTTGTCGCTTCTTCTTTGACCTTTGCTTCTTCTCGTTCTGGTTATTGTGTCTTCGTTCTTCGTCTACCTTCTCCCCTCCCCTCTACAGTTGCGACCAACTCCTTTCTTGTAACTTCCTTTTGTCTTGCGACACATCCTTATAAATCTCCGCATAGTCGTCTTTTTTTTTTCTTTTTTATTCTTATTTTATTTCTTCAGATGCCCTTACCTTCAACAATTCAGCATGATTACCTTTTGCAGAGGGCTTAATGGGTCCTACAAAGTCTATACCCCACTTGGAAAATGCACGTCCTCCCATCATGGGTTTCAATGGCATTTCATCTCTGCAAGTAGGAAACTGAGTTCTCTGGCACGCATCACATCTCTTAAACATAGGTGTGCATCCATGTGAAGAGTGGGCCACCATAATCTTGCAAAGAGTATGGCTTTGATTATCCGATCAGGGCCAAAATGACCTCCTACAACACCTTGGTGTGCAGTCTCTAGTACGGACAAATAATCGCTCTCATGAACACACTGTCTTAGGTATCCATCTCTTCCTCATTGTATAGATTGTCACCAATAAGTGCGTAGTCTTGAGCTTCCTACTCTAGATTGCGTTGTTGTGCTAAGGTCATTCCTTGAGGGAATGTTTTCATCCTCAAGTATGTCACTAAAGGTTCACTCCATTCTAGTGTGAGAGACATATGATATAATGTGACATGTTCTATCGATGGTCTTTCACAACAGAAAGGACATTCTCTACACAACTTGTAGACATCTCCTTCCATGGAACACCAATATATTCCTAGTCTATGCAGAGTCTGCAATGTACAATGTTTTGAATGATGTTGCTTCAATGCACCTACATGTGCTAATTGCAACCAATTCGCGTGTTCTGATTCTTCTACACAACAAGCAAGAATCTTTTGATTGTCTTGTTTATATATACTTCCCGCTCTTATTTGATATCTTTGTGACTTGGTGATTTCTCCTTCTTTGATCCTAATCCTAGGATTCTTGGGTCCATATGTGAGAATAGGGACAATAGGCTTAGCCCATTCTGATACTATCTCCATGTTAAACAAATATGCATTGGGTAGTTCATCCGCTATTCCTTGAGGAGCTTCTCCTGTGGTTAATCTTGAGAGGTGGTCAGCTCTAAGATGGGTTTTTTCCTTTCTTGACTACTACTTCAAAGTCATACTCCATGAGTAATAGAAACCATCATATCAATCATCCAGTATTACAAGGCTTATTGACTAAGTACAATAACGCTTGATGATCCATAAAGAACTTGAACTTATTTGCCAGTAAGTAATGCCTGAATTTCTTCACTACGTAGATCATTCCTAATCCTTCTCGTTTCGTAGTGGTGTAATTTCTTTCTGCTGCATTCAATTGTCTGCTTGCATAAGCTATGGGGAGATCTACATTACCCTCATTCGTAGGTTGTGCCAAAACACATCCTATGGCATAGTTAGATGCAATCCACATGTACATGGAATGGCTTGCTCAAACATGGGGTCATCAATATAGGTGCTTAGCACAAGCGTCGTTTAAGTTCATTAAATGAATTTTCACATTCATCTGTCCATTCAAACTTGGACTAAAGAGATTACAGAGGTTTGGCTATAGATTGCATACATGAGAATGAATCATCTGTAATAACCACAATGACCCATGAAGGCCTGCACTTCTTTTACATTGTTTGGCCTAGGTAGGTCTGCAATTACTTTCACTTTTTCTTCGTAGAGATTCCATCCTTTGACACAATGTGTCCTAGAATTTTGCCTTGTCTGACCATGAAAAATGCACTTTTCTGGGTTCAGACAATCTGATATTCTTGACATTTGTCAAACACTTGCCTTAGTTATGGGATATGAGTCTGCTCATATTTGAATGAGTACATATATCATCAACATAAACTTCCAAATTCTTGCATAAGAACTCCTTAAAAACATGATACATAATTCATTGGAAAGTGGCGGGTGCATTTGTGAGCCCAAATGGCATCCACACAAAATGCAAATATGCCTCATTCTGTGGAAAAAAAGCCGTCTTGTTTGATCTTGTGGAGCAATGGCTACTTGATTATAGCCTGAGAAACCATCAAGAAAGTTATAAACTTCCTTGCCCGCAACTCTTCCAATAAGTTTTCCGTGATAGGAAGAGGATAATTGTCTCTAATTATGGCAGCATTAACTTTCTTAAGGTTAATACACACACACAATTTTCCATTCTTCTTGGGCACAACCACAATGGGGGATACCCATTCGGTATGCTCAATTTTGTAAATGAATCCTGCTTTTATCAAATGATCTATTTCTTCTTTAATCTTAGGAGCATAGTTATCATTGTACGTATATGGTTTTTGTTTCATAGGTTTGGCATCTGGAGTCATGGGAATCTTGTGGGAGCATATATCTGGGTCTACTCCTTTCAAGTCTTTCTAACTCCAAGCAAACACATCTTTGTACTCATAAAAATAGAAATGTCGTATCCGTCCTCATCACAATGAGGGGTCCATTGTTCTTCATTCACTGCTATGTCCATCATGGCTAAGATTTCTACCCAACCGTGAGGCTCAAATTTCTCGTCCGAAAATACTATAGGTGCATAAGTTGGGTCTGGAAGGGTTCGTGGATGTTGTTATGAACCTAAGGTCATGGCTTTTAATCGTTCTTCCTCTTGTTTTGCTACCTTACATATCCATAGATGAGTGTCCTTGTGCAACCATGAGGGATCTGACTCCAATGAGTGCACCGAATTTGTTTCTTCTTGTGTCTTATGGATAGTGTTCCATTGTATTGGGGGTAAATCCTGATGGAATAGTCTTTAAGATTGACGTTGGTCATCACTCCTAAATGTTGCAAGTACAAAGAATTAGTTTCCCGAATCTTGTATGATTTGCAACTAATGCATGAATGGTTGTCTTAAGATCATTTTGTAAGCATGATTTTTTCCCAAAATCACAAATGGTGAAAGTATATTTGAACTCCACACCACAAGTGGTGAGAGATATGTCTTCTAGTAAACACAATGGCTTCTCTATATGTCCATCAGCCATTTGTAGCTTCATCTTGGTGGGTCTTAATGTTGTGTTACCCCAACATTTCCATAAAGTGATGGTAGCGATGGCTACTCTGGCTCCTGAATCTAAGATGGATTTGGTGGTGTAGCCTTGGTGGGTTATTGGAAGATACGTGTTACCTTCCTCTCCTTTGAGTATCTCTGGTACCTTCTTGTGTGATCCCATCTGTGAGGGAGCAATAGAAACCTCAGGGAATTGGTTTGCTACATGCTTCCACAATTCTGGTTTAACCTTCAACAATTCCTCTTGATCACTTTCGTGTTCCTAGGAATTACTGATTCTTCATTCCTCACTATTATCATGGGTGCTCTCATGGCTAATCAACTTGGCTTCCAAGGTCCTGTGAACTGAGGTAATTCATGCAAAGAATTGGATTCGAAATCCGTGTGTTCGCTTAGCTGTTCTTCCTCTACATCATCATAAATAGAGGGGATGTCTTGGGGAAATCACCTTTGCAAATCATCTTTCTCGTGAATAGGAGGATGGGTTTCTTGCTCTTTTCTCCACTTCTCTTCTTGAATTTCTCTTGAAAACTCATGTGATACTTATATATGGAAGACAGGTTATCTTCAACTTCTATATTTGGTACTTGAGACAAGAATGGTGCATTTTTTTCGTGTATCTCAGAGTCATCCGAGTTCCTATACGGATTCTTTTCTCATTGCTATTGACCAAGTATTCTAGCCTCTCCAGTAGTCCTTGAAAGTGTAATTCGAGTTTTGCCATGTATTCCTAATTAAGATAACGAGAGGCTTTGAACATAGTTTGTGCTAATTCTACCATCTTCATACAAAGTTGAGTTCTCTCAATTTCTAAGTCTGCTCTTGGATAGTTCTTATTCATTTTAACTATCTGGGGTCCTTCCTTAATCTAGCTTGATATGCACGAAAACACATGTCCAACTCTTCTGGTATGGGATCCGCTAGAACTGATCCTGATCTCTGAGCTAGATTCTCTCAATTAGATTCTTGAGAAGTCAATTCTAAGATTTTGGCTCTAGATTCCTTGAGACTTCCTTCCAACTCAGTTATCTTTTTACTCCACTTTCTCTTAATCCTTTCTTTGGAATCTTTCCAAGATTTTGCCTTTTATTACTAGACTCTCCAACTTCACTAATTCCGATTAATTTTTCAGGATTAAGTTGTTGGTTTTGTAAGAGCGCTTGGGCTCTTGTTATAGCTTTGATAGGCACATATGTAGGGTTGGATCCATCTACGTTATGTACGATACCTATCACGTTGATGGGTGTCACTTTTGAAGCATTAGCAAGGTTCGTGGGACAATCTTTTATGACATGCTCTTTACCACACACGGCACAAAAACCTTGTATGTTATGATATTGTGGCTGTCATATTATCGGAGGATGTGGACAATCCTTAATGAAATGATCTCCTTGGCACCTAAAGCATGGTCCTCTAGGGCTCTGTGGTCTTGGCTATCTTAATTGCGGCCACTGATTAGGGTTCGTATACATCACATTAGCATAGTCAGGTTCCCAATTGGGTTCCAATGGTGGACTATCATATTGATATGTTTCCACATGTTCTGGTGACTCTGTATAATATGTGGGTGGACTATCTACATGAGTAGAGTCAAAATTGTCGGAGTTAGGGTTACTTTCAGTGACCAAGGGTGAAGAAGGCACTATAGCCCTATTGAGGTTGTATTTGACTCGGATGACATTAGCTGGTGGGGGAGGCTGCTGAGCTAAAACAGGTTGTGGTCTTTGTTGAGCCTGATAAGGATAGTTCTGAGGAGGCCTATAGTAGTGAGGTTGAGCATTGTATTGACCTTGATACCCCACTGGTTGAGGGTATGCTTGCGGGTAGTTCTGTTGTACAACTTGTTTATTGTATGGGCAATCCTGAGCCGTGTGATTCGTGTATCGTCTCTCAATTATATAATATTGGCCATTAGGGTTGGCTTGCGGTTGTGTTACGTTCGGACACACATTTGCCATATGATCACCACCACAAGTGTAACAATGCTTGTTTGTTGTTAGCCTAGGCATCTGTTTACTAGAAACTCTCTTTACGTTAGGACACACATTTGCCATATGATCACCACCACACGTGTAACAATGCTTGTTTGTTGTTAACCTAGGCATCTGTTTACTAGAAACTCCTAGTTTCTTGGCCACTTTTTCTACTAGGTCTTCTATCGAGCTAGAGAGTTTTGAAGATGTTAGAGATGAACAATCTGAGTCCTTATAAACCTTTGAGAGTTCCAAATCATCTCCTAGATTGTCCTCAATGTCTATACAAATTCTTACACAGTGCTCTAGTGTTCTGGGTTCCTTCAAGTATACATAGGACCATAGTTTAGAGCTCAAGAGGCCATCTAAAAACAATGACACTTGCTTGGACTGTGAGGGTAACTCTTGCATCAGACATCTTTCAATATATTGTCTAAACCTACATCCTGCCAATCTAATTGTTTCGTGAGGGGTTTGTTTGAAGCTATGAATCAATGAAGAAGTATCATGTCTGATTCCACTTTTAGAGAATTCCGTGATGAATGACTGTAACAAGTGATGGATATCCGTAAATTGCCTTTTTCGCAATGGTTGGAACCAAGTTAAAGCCATATTCTTTAATGTTAGTCCAAAAGCATTGTATTGCATGAACATGTCTTCTACTTGCTCTGTTGTTAATACTTGCTTAAACTCCGCAACATGGTCATAGGGGTCTCCTGTCCCATCAAAGTAATTTTTCATTGACTTTACTAATTGAGTGGTTCTTAGTACCTTGGGGTGCTCACGTGGTCTGCGTAGAGGAAAATCATCTCTACCACCTCGCATTCTAGGTTCCCTCTGTCTTTCCAATCTATTGGTGTCCATGGTTGGTCTATCTCTCCCTATGGGGTGACTGAAACTTACTTCTGGCTTCTCTTTGTTCTTTTCTCTTTGAGTACCATGGGCTGAGGATGTTCCAGCACCCTTATGGCTCGTGTTTACATTAATACATGATGGAGGGAATACTAACTCGCCTCTCCATGTGTAGGTATTTCTAGCATGGTATAGTACTACAAATACTCGTTCTGAAGTATCATCCAAGTATACCACCTTTCCCGGTGTATCTGGGTCCTTGAATTTGTAAATCATGATGGAGCCTACCTCACTAGGTTGTTCCATTCTATTCCTCCAAAATGCTTCATCAGTTTCCTTGTTTAGGAACACTTCTATGCTTCTATTGTCGTGAGGGATCCATTCTTGGATTAATACTCTCGTCAATACAGATTTTCCCCTAGGTGTCCTGGGTTCTTCTCCTAGTGGTTCTTTTCCTTGGGTTCTCACGTCCATATCTAGCTTAACTACACCAAACTCATTTGTATGATTTGGTTGAGTACTTATGATGTACATTGTTCCTTCTTTGTCTATGTATGCGTCTCTCTCAAATTTCACTACTAGACATTCCAATCCCATGGGTTGGTCATGATTGTGCAATTGCACAACTGATCTTCGCAAACCATCCTCATAGATGCGAGCACCTAAGTGATTGGTTTGGACATATTCTAATTGGGCTTTGTAGGGTCCTTCGGGTCTTTCCATATATGCTATGTTTAACCCTCCTTTTGTTCTTTTCGTGCTAAAAGCCATTTCTAACTCACTGGTATTTGAGCCCAACTTGTAGGGGTAATTACTCAATTGTTGTGCCCATAAAACGTGTAATAGTTCCTACACTTGATTCTGATGATCTAAGGCTTCGTCAGTCTGACTTACCTATATGCTTGCCCGATCTAAGGTTCATAACTTACTTCCTGAATCACTCAATACATGCTAATCATCAATGTTTCTTTGTTCTTTATTTCTTGTTTTGCTTTGAGTTCCTTTAGATTCTTATCTTGTCTCCAGTGTATGCATCAGAGTCGACTTTTCATTGCACTTTTGAGTTTTTGTTCCATCAGACTTAAATTCTTTCCTTTAGTTTTCCTATCACACACTTTCATCTTGGTCTTGGACTTGAAAATTAAGTCTCTTGGACTGATGCGTTTCTAGGGTCGTCCTAATTTAATCCACAATGATAGCCGCTTAGCCTAAGCTAATAATTGACTGAGGGGGTTGAGTATTCTTCCAACCTCGAGTCAGCTTCGTTGATAGCCCTGATGCCCAAGAAGTCGCACTTCCCAAGCCTTGCGTTCTTCACTGCCTTGCTTTGATTGCCTTGGATCACTCTTGCTAGACCTGTCAAAATTCAATGTTTAGACCACTTCTTAAATTAATGATCAAGCACTTGATATATACACCTTTAAGGGTCCCTTCTTTTTGGCC